>JANHGL010013587.1:1767-24233 GCA_024611195.1 Ceyx melanurus
CCTCCGCGCCCTGCCGCTGCTGCCCTCCGGCCGGGGGCCACCCGTGGCGAAGGGGGGGGGGGGGGGAGCAAACTTACCCCATGAAGCACCCAATGGAAGCTCTTGGTGCAGTTGCTTGGGTCATCATCACCAAGTCCTCCCGGCAATAGCGACCCTGGGTCAGCACCTTGTCCCACTGATACATCATCTCTACAGGCTGTCTGCCAACTTTCCAGACCTGCCATCAGACCAGCAAGGTGGCCATGGGGATTCAGTGCACCATTGCCAGGTGCACTACCAACCATTGCCAGCCACTGTGGGGCTGGGCAGCAGCTCTATTCCCCTGCAGACATGAGGATAGGAGACCAGTGGGGCTTCCTCCCCCCTCCTCCCCTCAGCCACACGCTTGTCTGCCCTGCCAGACTGGGCATGTGGAGCTCAACGCTCCCTCTGCCAAGGCTCTCGCTGCTGCACCGCACGGGCTATTCCAGGTCACTGGCAGCTTGCTCGGCACACACCAGCTTTTACAAGCAAAAGCAAGGTCAGGCTCGATGCCCAAGTCCGTGCAGCACACTCTGGCCTGCCTGCTCCCCAAAACCTACCTCCTGAGATAAAGGAGGGATTGATGCCTACCACAGGCAGGGGTTAACCTTCCCAGCATGGATACAGATACTTCTGGATCCTGTCCACAGGAGAAGGTTTCCCTGCAGTCCCTGTCCAAGCTGGGATGCTGGGTGCTGGTACAGGCACAAGTCCGTGAGCACAAGGGCACCCTGGCTGAGCACCAGCCAGCATCAAACAGCACCTCCCAGCACAGCCTGGAGAGCTAGGACCACTCTGAGCACATACCCCTCTCCCTGGCAGCTTTGCCAACAGGATGTGCCAGCTGCCCACATCTGCCTGCCACCATACAGAGGAAGGACTGAGCCATTGGCAGACCCTCGAACTGCGGGTCTCTGCCCAAATTGCTCTTCTCACCACAGGCTGAGCCTGAAGCCACGTCTTCCTCTCTCCCCTCTCTCCGGAGGAAAGAAGGCCAACTCTTGGCTCCAAGCCTGCCTCCCTCCACAGCTGCCCTGGAGCTGCTGCATGCTCAGCATTCCTGCTCAGCGCTGAAGCAAGGCAGCAAGCACAGGCTGGAGCTTCAAGCCTTGTGCTGGGACAGCCATGCATGCTGAGAACGCTCAGAGACCAGCTGTCACCCTCAGGAGCAGCCGAGGTGGCTCGGCTCAGCAGAGTCTGCCATCATTTCTGTCACAGGCTTGCAGCTGAGAAGTCAACATCCCAGCACTGAGCTCCTCATCCCTCCGGCTGTGCATTTCCGGGGAATGCAACCCAGGAAAAGCTGAGGGAGTCAGGGCGGTGCTGGTGCAGTGTGAGCAATTCAAGCTCCAGCTGACTCACCAGGGCTCTGGCTGTGCTCTGGATCTGGCCAGCAGCAGGGAATGGCTGTGCCAGCAGGTCCTCTGAGCTCTGCTGTGAACCCTTGCCCAGCACGCTTGGGGCCAGCTTGCACCAGCAGCAGCCTGGGGTGCAGCCCTGACCCAGCCTGTCCTGTTCCATGGGACAGAGCTGCCTGTCCCAGCACTTTGTGTGCCTGTGAGGCCGGGAGAAGGGAGGTGAGGATGGCTCTAGAAAGGCCACAAACCTGCTCGATGTTAGCCGGTGCTGGGTGCCAGTCAGCTCGTCCAGATGCACCATTCAGCAAGCAGGCCCCCAAGCCAGGGCTTTGCAGCAAAGCCAGAACATCCGGATGGTGACTTCATTGGCTTCAGTCCCAGCATGGGTCAAGAAAGGCCCCATGGACTAGTCCAGACTGTCTGGTCACCAGGCAGCTGGCCTCTCTCCTAACTCCCATCTCCACCCCAGGAAGGTGACAGACAGGCAGCATCTCCAACCTCTACCCTGGAACATTCCCTGGGACCATATCACCTCCTGCAACCAGGCAGCCAGCCCTGCCTCACCGCACTGGGAACCATCTCACACACACCCTGGAGAAATCACTCCAAAAATATTCATGATTCACAAGAGTCCTCCAAGCCCCTCAGGGACCATCTGACACTGGGCAGAAAAGCTGAGCTCATGGACAAGCCCAGCAACCAGCTGGATTCAGCACATGGGGCTGAGGCTGGAACAGCCAGACAGCACCAGCAGCCCAGGGGTTTGGCACAGCACCGGGTAGAGTTCAGCCCATCGAGTCATCTGTGGCAGGAAGACCTTGACCCAAAGGTATTTGCAACTGTGGCAGGGCTGTTTGCAAATGTATGCAAATATGGCACTGTCCAAGCGGTGCAGGGGACCCCCTGCTTCCCTTGATCTGCTCTGTGGGGGTCCTGAGCACCCCAGACTCACATGCCAGCCACATGCCACCTCCCTGCCTGAGCACAGCAGTTTCCCCAGTGAGAACCAGTAGCTTGTCCCCAAGAGAGGGTCCCCATCTGAGCTACAGTGAGGGCAGCATTGCTGGACCTTCTCTAGAGGAAGAACAGACACTGCCAGCATACCCTGGCCACCTCCAGCTCCCACTACCCTTCCAATGCTCCCAGCTCTTGCTTTCTGCTCCTTCTTCCCCATGTGAAAGTGCTCCCTGCGGCGAGCACCAGCCTTCAGCAAAGGATCCCTCCCCTCCAACAATAACAACAAAGAAAATGCTGGGATGGGGATTAAGGAAATGAAACCAGCTGCACCGCAGGGTAAGCAAGGGTAGGAAGTGGCTGTCATCATTCTGTCCCTGCTGGCCTGCAGCTCTCCCAGCCCGGATCCCATGCAGGGCATGTATAAACCTAAGGGCAAATCACGTGCTGGAGCTCGCATTGGACAACCAGGAGGTTTCCAAGTGATCCCTGCTCATGGGAAGGGAGCACCCGCTGACCCTCTGTGAACCCCAGCCTGGCACTTCCATGTTCACTCCGTCCCTGCAGAAGATGCAGGGAGACCTCCTGACACCACAAGCCACACTCAGCTTCTGAAACTGGCACAGCAAGATGGCATCTCAGGAGCTTTGCCCTCATGCCACACCTCTTCTGCCTGTCCTAGTCCAAATTGGTCCTCACTGGGAAGGGTATCCCATGAGGAAAGTGCTGACAGCCCAACACGTAGCCAAGGGGTAGAACTGGCTGCTTAAAGCCCTTTGTGTGGTGGGGGAGCAGACAGGGGACATGCCAATAGCACAGATTCTGCTGCATCCCCTCCACTCAAGCCATACTCCCCTGAGCCTTAGTATGGGGCAGGAGTGGATTCTGGCCAAGCCCCTCCTCAAATGCCTCCAGCACGTGTGATGCCACTGGCCCCAGGCTATGGCTCCAGCCAGTCTCTCCTGTATCTGTCACATGCCCTGGCGTGCTGGGGCCAGCTCTGTTTACATGTGCAAGTCTCATATTCTCCTGCTGGGGATGAGTCAGGCTTCCCTCCGACACCCCAGTGTCAGGGCCCCGCACCGCCGCGTCCCCAGCTGGCGTTTGCCTCCCGCCCGGCCCAAAGAGGGTGGATCACAGGCTGGGAAATGGCTGGCAAAGGGCTCGCACAGCCCCTGATTTCCATCCCTGCTCAGAGCCATCTGCAGCGGCACGGAAGGCGCTGGAGGCTGGAGCTCGCTGCCAGGAAGCTCTCCCTGGCTCAGCTCCACCATAGCTAGCTTCCTTCCCCTCCACCCCACCGGCACGTCGTGGCTCAGCGTGGGGACAGGTTGAACCCTAAGCAAGCCCCTGGTCCACTCTGGAATGTCTAGCATGGGTGGGATGGGCAAGGTGCTGCTGAGGAGCCCCCATGTCTACAAAGTCTTGGGGTGCCAGGGTGTCTCCTGGGGTACCAGGTCCCAGGAGAGATGGAGGTCTCCAGGATTTGGGACAACCAGAGGCAGGGGCTGGAGCTCAAAGGAGAAACCAACCCTCCTCCTGGCTGTGCATCTCCCAGAGATGCTGAGCTGGTGCTGGACTGGTGGGGTGGAAAGATGGGTACCAGTCACTCACCACCACCCTGCCCATTCACAGCAGTTTCCCCAGTGAGAACCAGCAATCTGTCCCCTTGAGAGGGTCCCCAGACAAGCTGCAGTGAGAGCAGCATTGCCAGACCTTCTCTGGGGGGACAACAGACAACCCAATAGTACCCTGGCCACCTCCAACTCCCCCTGCCCTTTAGTGCTCTCAGCCCTTGCTTTCTGCTCCTTCTTCCCCACTGTTTCCCGTAATCAGATGAGCTCTCCCTCTCCCTTTCCCTCTGCTTTCAACTTTCCCAGGGTAGAAAAAGAACCTCGAGGCTCCTTTTCAGGTCCCTCCCCATCTACAGCCCCCTCGCTGTGACCAGGGCTGGGAGTGGTCTGGCTCCACACAAGCACAATAACAAGAAGCGTGCTGGAGCCGCTAAAAAGGGGCGATGTTCCTGGATGGTCTCAGCCCTGACACCACTGGCTCTGCTTTAAAGAGAAACTTTATCCTGGAATAACAAACAAGAGGAGCCAAGTTCCTCCCCAGCGTCACTTCCCTGGCTCCAGGCAGAGGGACACAGGGGGGAAAGCTCATCGAAATGAGCCAGGATCCTTGTCCTTGCCATCCCTGGGTGTCGATACATTCCTTAGAACCAACAACGGGGGGAAGGATGCTCCAGAGGGCCAAGGCCAAGACCTGAGTGGACATGCCGGCCATGCCATTCTGTATCCCTGGCAAAGACTACAATAAACCTGGAGAGGATGGGATGGGGACCTACTGGTCTCCAGGGCCATCCCTTAAGTCCCTCTGCCACTCACCACATTGGCACAGATGGGTTTAGGTACTGGCATGCTGGGGACCAAGGGGACAACTGCTTTAGCAGCCCTATCCCGCAGGAGCAGCAGGAATGTGTGCCCTGGGCACCATACCCCCACCTGCCATCCCCACAGCCCCCCTGCATGCTCACAGCACCGGCTGGGCAGGGCAAGAGCTCGGCATGGTGCCAACTCTGGGTGCAGCCTCCCGGAACTTGTTCTGCAAGAGCTGGAAATTCAGGCCCAGCCAGTGTCGGGGGCCGGGCAGGGAGAAGCTGACCTGCACCAAACCCCCAGAAGGACCCTCTGAATCAGGATGGGGTCCTAAAGCCAAGGACCCACTCTGGAAAAGTCACCCCTTTTGTGGGCACTGCTGGAGTCAAAGACACAAGCTTGGGCCCAGATGTGGGAGGAAGGGCGAGCACCTTGCTGCAACCCACCCATGAAATACCAAGTTCAGGTGACAGCATGGCTTGCACTGCTCCAAAATGGGTGGGGTGTTTTGGAAGATCCACATGTGTGGCTGTGCCAAGGCCCCAGGGCATGAAGCATTTCGGGCACGGGGAGCATGTGATGGGCACATCAATATGAGAGGTGTATTTGCAGGAGACACGGAGCATCTCTGCATCACCCTGGCTGGGTGACCTACCTGTGCTCCTGCATGGACACTGATGCTCAGGAGAGGTGTCCCGCAGTGCTTGTCAACAGGGAGGACACTAAGGTACCCTTCCTGCCAGATGAGAAGGCGGGGACAATTTAGCAGAGTTAAGCTGCGGGAGATGACAACAATGTGGAGAAGGTTTCTGAGGTGTCCGTCCAATTTCCACTTACCTAAGGAGCAGCAGTAGCACCTCTGGAGACTCTCGGCTTCAATTAAATTTCATCTCATAAAAACGAAACCAGTGAAGTGCTGCAGTTTTCTTCCCCAAGATGGATTTTCCCCAAACCATTTATTAGGTATTTGTGTAAAATCTGTGCAAAGCTGGTAAAGTCACCACCTCCATGGTGCCCTCCCGGCAGACCAGGGGGGGCTTCCAGAGGAAGTACCAGGCAGGATTCAACCAGCTAAATGGGGAAAGAAAGAACAAGGAGGGAATCATCAGCATCTAAAGCCCTCAAGACCTTCTTTCCATACTGAGAGACAATAATGCCAGCATCTGCCCTTTGCAAGAGCGGCTATGGGAGACAACACAGCTCAAGGGATACTTGCCAGGGGCATGGGTTGCTGGTCCCCATGGAGATAAAGGCTGCAGCAAGCTCCAAGTACCAAACCAAACCCAGGTCACTTGTGGAGCTTTCCCAGCTCTGGCCAAGGGGAGCTGGGAGCAGCAGGCCAGGCAGCAGTGGGTTAAAAGCGTGAGGTGGGACTCAGTGAGTTGCTTCCTCCCGGCTAACAATAATAGAGCAGAGAGAGAAGGGATGGAGGGGGCTCTGCAGGGCCAGATAGAGACGGAGAAATCCTGCGGTGGGGCTGGAGGAAACCTCAGCACATTATCTGCTGGCCCCACTTGGCTCCCTTGGCAGCCCTTGTGCCACAGGGACTGACAAGTGCTCCCCTCCAAGCTGCATTTCGCAGGCACCCAGGCTGGGTCCTGGTACTTTGGTGGCAGCCCTGGGCTCCAGCACCCTCCCAGCAGTGCACCCTGCAGAGAGCTTCCAAACCATCCAGCCTTCCCAGTATCAGTCTATTCCACTGCTGGTGGCTCTGCGAATGGTCACCAGGACTCTAAGCCACAGGATCACAGTGCCACCCAGCACAGAGATGACCCCACCATGACCATCCTGCTGCCCTGTCCCCACATACCACAGACAGTGTCCACACCTTGGCAGAACAAAGGGCAGTTCTGGCTAGAAGACTCCTACCGAGGGGTTCTCCAGGTCCTGGCTGAGGTCACTGCTACTCTGGTTGCCTCTGCTCCTAATTCTTCCCTGGTCTGCACCTGGAGCTGCTGCAGCCACCCGCGCTGGCCACTCTGGCTGGTGTCCCAGCGCTCACTTCCTCGTGTGCCGGCTGGCTGTGATCTGCCTCCTGCTCCACCTCCACAGCTCCAGCTGTGGTCCAGGAACAGCCCTTTTCCGTTCCCAGTCTCCTTTTTTGACCCTCTTCTCCTGAAGCAGGCTTTGCCTTTCCCCGGGGCTCTTCCTGCTGCTGTTTGCCCCACTTGGGGATGGGAGGTTGCCTCTCAAAAGGGGTCTTTGCCCTGATCCTGGCAGGTCCTGCCAGGACTCGCCCTATCCTTCCCACTCCTGTCCTGACCCATGCACCTGCCTGACCCTAGCTCTCAGTGCAACAAGTTTTTGCTGGTGGCGATTGGTCTGAAAGAAGGCAGCTGATGGAAGACCCTGGAAAATAGGGATCTTTCTCCCTACTGAAGTCAATCCCTGGAGCCAGGAGAGCTTCTGGCCTCTCCCAAGCTGAGGTATGTTTGCCCTGAGATGCTGCTAAGGCTACTCAGGTGCTGGTGGAGACAATCTGAGCTGCTCTGGGTGAAAACCTCCTCATCCATGGTCCCTGGAAGTTTCCAGACATGTGAAGGGTCCCCGAGGGGTTGTCCAGTTTTCCCTGCTGCTGGACTCTGCAGCCTCTTGTGGAAGTGTGCTGGTCCCATTGGCACCCCAGCTTCAGAACAGAGATGGATCAGCTGCTAAAAGCAGATGGACTCTTAAATCACCCCTGCTCCAGCCCAGCTTGCCTGTGCTCCCAAGTAGCTGCTAGATGGTCAGGTGGAGATGGCATTTCAAGAGCCTCTTGAGGCACCATCCTAGAGCCTAGTGATAGGACAGAGAGCATGGCATCCCAGGCTGTGTGCTGCCATCACTGTGGGTACAGGAGGTGCTGAGGTCTGACACCGCCCAGACGCAGGAGATAAGCTTGGCACAAAAAGCAAAGCCGGCAAAAGGGAGCGAACAAGGCAGGAAACATCAGGCAGGAGAGGAAACAGGGAGATAAATCAGCGGTGTGAGCACAACACCCGGAACTCATGCAAAGGAAAAGCTGACGCCACTTGGCAAGCGTTTGAACAACCTGCTCCTCTGGCCCCTCGCTGAGGCTTCTTTGAGAAATACATAATGTGAAGCACCTTAAAGTGCTTAGGTCTCCCTGGCCACCCAATTACCACAGCCAGCACAGTGCCTGTCAGCTTAGCTCCAGCACATGCTCCCTGCAATAAGCTTTGTCTCACAGTGGGCTACTGGGGAGCAGCTGGCCTCACTGGTGATGGAAGAACATTAACCAAGGGTGATTCTCAGTTGCAGAGATACAAGATGGGTTGTCCTGTCCTCCTGTTGGCTTGAAATACAGGATCGACTGACCTGCTGCTACTTGGCTCTGCAGGGCAATTAACCTGTTGTCTCAGCATGGGAAGGAATGACCATGGCACTGGGCTTCCAGTGGGCTAATGTTCATAGTGCTTCAACATCCAGGAAACCTTCAAGATTTCTTCTCATCCTCAGCAGCTGAGCTTGTAGTAATGCCAGAGTGAACTTCACCTGGAGAGCTTCCCATTCCTCCTCCTCTGGCATCCAGGGCTACCCACATCCTCAGTGACCTGCCCATATTGTGATGTCCCAGTTCCCAGGGACATCCCAAAGATGGTACTGTCCCATCATCCCAGCTTTCAGCAGTCCCCACATTCCAAAGAAAGTAGCTGCATCCATCTCATTGGGCTGACAATGGTCCTGGGGTGCTACTAGGTGCCTGCAAGCAGCAGTGGAATCCCTGGCATAGCTCATCTCCCAGGATCCAGTCCATGACATGGGACAAAGGGGAGAAACATGGAGAGACATGGGCATGGAGCCAGACTACAGTGACTGGCCAGACTCCAGCTGGCTTGTATGGAGCAACTGGGGCAGAAGAACCTCTGCCAAGGGGCAGGACGGGGGCTCACTAAAGGCTTGGCTATGTCTCTGAGCCAGCACTGGGCTGAGCACAGACCTACAGCTGCAAGAGCAGGCCCTTCACCCACACTCCTGTTGCTCAGCCAGTCCTCCCAAGAGACTGAGAATCTCAGAAACATTTTGGTTGGAAGAGACCTTTAAGCTCATTGAGTCCAACTGTTAACTTGGCACTTTCAGGTCACCACAAAACCATGTTCTTCAGCACCTCATCTCCACAGCTTTGAAACCCCTCCAGGGATCATAGATTCCACCACTGCCCTGGGCAGCCTGGGCCAGGCCTTGACAACCCTTACAGGGAAGAAATTGTTCCTCCAGCCATGGGCACCCTGTCCCCTAGCCTGGGTTGCAGATGCTCCCTGGTCTGTCCCCTTTCACAGCTTCTCCAATGTCTCAGATACCAAAGCCACTGATTTGGCAAGAAGTGGAGCTGTCGAGACAGAAAAACCTCACTGGTGCCTCTTGCTCACAGGGCTGTGAGTGCCAAGGGCTTGTTGAGTCACAGATCACTTTGGTGGGGCAGAGATGTGACCCCAGGCCAGAAGTCTGCCCTGATCCTCTTTCTGCTGAGGGGGTGGTGGTGAAGCTTTGATGGGAGGGACAGCAGAATTTCTGCTCCTGGATGGGAACTGGGAGGGCTCCAGTGCAGAGCAGTGGCATGGCCTCAAGAATTCCAGCAAAGCTGGTGCTGCCAGGCAAGCCCCATCTCCAGGGAGACATATAGCCCAAAAAATGGCCAGACCCAGAGGGACAGAGGTGCTCCAGCTGAGAAAGAGGAGGTGGTGACCCCTGAGGAAAGGAACAATGGGTTTACCTCTCCTGCAAGCCAGGCTGCTGTGCCCACCTGTGACTAAGCTTGGTTTTGCAGGAGCCCTGGCTCCTTTTCCCCATGCTCCCTAAAGAGAAGATTATTCCAGAAGAAGAAGAACCTTCCTGAGAAAACCCAGCAATATCCCAAAGTCCTTTTCTTTGGGAGTGTTACCACATCCTGGGCAAATTCATGCAGTCAAGGTCTGTCTGGCCCTCCTTATTAAGGTTCTCAGCTTCTCCATCCCACTGATGTGCAATTCCCATGCTGTGCTCCTCCATGGGACCAGTCTTGGTATCATCTATGGGTACCGTGCCCAGCCGGGGCTCCACTCTGGGAAAAGTTGCCTGTCTGGCACTGCAGAACTGAACTGTGGTCCTTGGTGACCCCATTCCAGCCCCAAGGCTGCTCCCAAAGACACCACTTCCAGCACAAAGTCCCCCTCTAAGAAACCTGTAGCAAAAACAGCATGCTTTGAGTGGAAACACAGCAGAAAACAGGCAGACCTTCTGTGAGGCCAGTTTATTTTTGGCAGGACCAGCTCCACACTGAGGCAGAAACAGTCTCAGCAGGTCACTGCAGCTGGGAGAAGGCACAGGTACTAATTGACTCTTTATTAATTAGCAATATAAAGGCAGGGATTGCAGGCTGCCCTGCAAGCCCAGCAGATTTCCAAGTAGGTCCCTCGCAGACCACTAAGGACCAAGCATCATGGTGCTCCAGAAGAGTCCCCTGGCACTGTGGGGTCCCTTGCCGGGACACAGGGTGGTCACCAAGGAATAGCTTTACCTTGCCAGTTGAGCAGAGCCCCACTGTGCTTCTCAGAGAGGATGGGCAGTACAGAGAGCAGCCCCCGCACACTGGTGTCCACAGTCAGGTCAGCCTGCAGCAGGCACCAACAAGAAGGGCTGAGACACCACTGCCATTACTGGCCATTCCCCAGCACTGGGACAAGACCACTACATGGGAAGGTGGTTGGGTATCTGCATGCTCACCAATGGCTTGGATGGAGGGGACTTGGGCTGGGAAGCCAGCTCCAGGTTTAACCCAGTGGGAAACAACAAGAGAGGTCTGCTACAGGTGGGATGCTACATGCAGACTTCTCAAAGGGACCACCCCCACCCCAAAACAGGGTTCCTGCAGGATGAGGGGAGCCTGGCCTCAAGGGATGGGCCTGCAGCTCTATGAGGAAAGGGATGGAGGGTGGGATGGTGCTGCTCTTCTCCTCCCTGCTCTGTCAGATTCAGGTTGTCTGCAGATCTCTAGGCTGCCCAAAGCCCTTTCCCCCCCATGAAAAGGCCTCCCTGGATACATATTATTTCCCAGACCCACGACAGACACAGGCAACTTGCAGTCCAAGATGAGCCATCTCAGACACCTGAGGCACCTCCTGTGCCAGCATGTGGACTTATGTCCCAGCCACAGGTTCCCTCCTCCACCTGCTCAGCTGGAACCCACCTCCTGACCGCCCATGTCGGTTTTCACCCATCCAGGGTGAAGTGCCACGCAGAGGATCCCAGCTTCCCTGTAGGTCAGAGCCTGGCACTTGGTGAGCATGTTAAGGGCAGCCTGGGGTAGGGAAGGAAGCATCAGTCATGGGCAGTAGAAAACTGGGCACCCAGCTCCCCTCCCATTGCTGCCTCATAGAGAGGGATAAAAAGCAATGCAAGATCTTCAAGAGATAGTGCCGGTGTCCCTTAGGTGGGCAGCAGCTGGGCATGGAGATGCCTGGGGAGACTGGGCAATGATCAGCACAGATCAGTCCCTCCATCTCATGATCTCAAGGTGCTTCCCCAAGATCAGGCCTGGGAAGGGGTAGTTCAGACTCTCACCAAGTTCACAAGTACCGGCAGCTCCCAGGTCTCCATACCTTGCTGCAGCGATAAGGGATGACAGGGTGGAAGAAAGACTCAGTTGTTTTCTCGATGGACCCCATGACAGTGGAGATGTTGATGATGGCTGCCTTGCTACAACTCAGTCCCTTTTCTGTACTCTCCCGAGCAGCCTTCTTCAACAGGGGCAGGAATGCCTGGGGAGAGACAACCTTATGGGATACCTGTGCCTCAAGCCAGACCCACCTTCAGCAACTACAGCCCAGCCTGCTGACAGCAGGGAGGAGGAAGGACAGTGGGAAGCCAACAGAGCTTTGGGTGTTTTGATGCAGTGCCCTGACCACTCCCAGTTAGACCAGGACACCGTAGCTCTGGGTTACAGTGCTGGGAGCAGTGCTTGGGTTCTGTTCCTTCCCACAGCCCCAGGAAACTTGGCAAAGCCCTCTGAGATCTCTACCATGATTATGGACAGCCTGGGCTACCTTCAAGCTGGGCCAAATTGCCCCTCCGTGGTGCACTCCAGCCCCAGAGCTTCATCCATACCTGGGCCATCAACAATGGCCCCACTGCATTGGTCTTGTAAGACCTTATCATCTCTTCAGCATCCACCGTCTCCAGAGACGCCGTTGGGCTGTAGAGGCCAGCGTTGTTTATCAGCAGGTTCAAGCCCATGCCGTTCAGCTTCCCCTCCACCACCTTTGCAGCATCAGTAATAGCAGAGGGATTTGCAACATCTGCAAGTAGGAAGAGAACAGGGTTGGAGAGCCATGGGGTCCACCTGGGGAGGAGGTGGAGAGTAAGGTCATAGAATCAGAACCATCTAGGTTGGAAAAGACCTTCAAAATCATCGAGTCCAACCAATAACCCTACTCTACATGTCCACTGTTAAACCATGTCCCTCAGTACCATATCTACACGACTTTTAAACACAGCCAGGATCCTGAAGAACACATCTGCAGCCTGCCCTGTGTGGTCTTCCAACTGTGGGCGCCAGATGGTGCTGTGCAACCAGCTCAGAGCGCCCCACGCCCACAAGCCCCAGATTAGCCCAAAACGGTCCCCTCCACCGTGCAGTGTGCCCCACTATCAGCGGTTGAAGGACCCTGCCCTGCGGCAGCCCCCCGGCCAAAGCCATGCTGGGGACAGTCCCGTGGAGGCAAAGCGCTGCTGGGACTCCTAGGCTGCGTCAGGAACTCGCAGGCACCGCCTCCTGTCAGTGGCTAAAGTCCATGCTTGATCAAACTCTGGAGTACCCAGGGCAGTCTCGTGGGGGGCACGACGGTCTCCGCAGGGTCCTGCAACTCCCATTCAAGCTCCACAGGAGCTGCCTTCCTCCTGGGACAGGGGATCAAGGCAGCTCTCCTGCATGGCAGAGCAAGAACATGGCCACTCAGCTGGGGGAGCTGGAATCCATACAGGATGGGTCTCAAGAACATCCTGGTCCTGTGGCCATGGAGCAGGGATGGAATAGGTATGGAGAAGCTGGTCTTTTAGCAGCAGAACTTGAAGCAGCTTTGAAGGATTGTAACCACAGGGAGGGGGGGGAAGGGAGAAATGGGGCAAGTGTAGCCAGCAACCACAAATTTACCAGCTCCAAGGCAGAGGTCACCTACCCAGCTTCACAAGAACAAGGTTTGGGTGTTTGGATGCCAGATCTCTCAGCTCCTACAAAAAGAGATGTGGAAACAATCAGTGTGAGGCAGAGGCGATGCCACACATCACACCTTGGCACCAGCAGTGTTCCACCCTGAGAGAAGTATCTTCCAGATGTTATTCAGCATTTGTGAATGACTAGACTAGGGACATGTCCAGGTTTTTGGGCTTCTAGGTTCCATAAAGCAACATGCATGTGCTCAGAGCACAACATCACCACAAATGCAGGACACTATGTCTGCTTTCCAAAAGAGTCTATTTGGACAAGCCAGACAGAGCCACAGCAAAGGATGAGAGCAAACTGTTAAGGACCAGCTCACCCAGGAAATTACACAAACTGTCCCAGGATACAACCAGAAGCATCTCCCAGAGGATGCTGAAAGTGAGATGGAGGAGAAGCCTTCTTCAACTACAGCAAGTTTTACACAACAGAAACCAAAACACCATGTTCAATGCATACAAAAATGTTTAGTTTTAGAACTAAAACCTCTTACAAACAAGCCCACAGAGACTACTACAGGACAAATGCAAGTTCATGGCTTCTTGTGAAGGGATCCATCCTACCAACACAGAGCAGGAGAGCTGGTGGCACTGGCTGCAGTCCACCTGTAGTTATCCTGGGCTTCCCCACCAGGCCCCATGTTCCCACATTCTCTCTGGGCACCAGAAATTATGAGGGAAAAAAAAATACATCCAAATGATTTGCAATGACCAACAGACATTTCTCCTCTCCTGGTTTGCCTAGCTGTTAACCTCAACAGCCTTGCACCATCCCAGCACAAGTCCAGACTCATCCAGCCACAAAGGGACAGGAGTGATGTAGCTCCCAGGGTGGCACCAGCCTGACACAAGGTTACCCAACCCTCCACCCCCCATGGTCATGGACTTCAGCAGCAATGACCTAAAGATACTGCCCTCAACCTGCCACAGCTGGACGAGGCTTAGAGAAGTATCCATGGCTCAAGAGCAATGTACATGGGACCACCTTGGTGGGAAACTAGATCCAGTCCAACCCAGCAACATGTCCTCTGATGTGATCATTGACCAAGCCTGGGCTAAACCAGAACCATTTCTTCACTCTTTAGCTCAGTTTCTTCTAATTAACTGCAATGTCTGAAGTTAGCAGCAGATTTCCAGACAATCTCTGCTTCCAGCAGTGACAATGCTGTGTTTAGAGTTGCTACCATAGACTGGTGGGTGCAGAGACATTCTTGTTTATCCTTGCTCCTGTGCAGACCAAGCTCACTGCTCAATCTTGTACCCCACGTTGGGGTGCAGCGAGTAAGAGGTGGCACGTGAGGGTAGAATCAGCCAGGACAGGTGACCCCAAACTGACCAGCATGGGATTCCATTCCATGTACAGCATGGTCAGTATAAAGCTGGGAGGTCACCATGGTTAAGCCTCTTCTTCAGTAGCTGGTGTCTGAGGAAGACTCTGTCCTTTCCACCTTTGATCCTGGGCTGTGTGTTCCTGTATCTGGTTCCTGTCTGCCACAGAGTCCAGTCTGGGACTTCTCCAGTGCCTGCCCACAGGGTCACTGGTGACCACCAGGGGAATTTTATCCTGTTTTCGTATATATTTGACAATTTTTGTATTAGCATTACCTTTGTATTTTTATTGCTACTGTTTCATTAAAGCTGTTATACTTTTCTTTCCCAATCCATCAGTCTCTCTATTTCTTTTTTCCTTCTCTTTGGGAAGGGAGTAGAATTACTAAAGAGCATTTGTCTCTCATCTAGTGACCAGGCCAGCCTCAACCCCTGAAAAGTGGGAAGCAGAGGAAGGAGGCACCCACAGCTCTACTGGCCACCAATTAACAAGGCCCCTGGATTTTAGAGTCCAGTAACACATCACAGAACTGGCCAGGGCAGCATCGCTGCAACTCACATCAGCTTCGCCAGCCACAGCCGCCGAGCTCAGCCCTGCCCAGAACCAACTCTGTACTAGTCGGCATCGTGCCCGTGGTCAAAGCCTTGACACGGGCCAGGGCAGCCTCCAATAGCGTGGCAGTGCAGCGGGAAGGGTGGCCCAGCTCATTCTGCACCCAAAGCACTGCGGTCCTTCAGACCTTACCACCAAGCTGAGCACGGTGCAAACCCAACATCCACTGCACCCGCGATGCTATTCTCCCAACGGTCGAGCCCGTAACGAACAACCCCCGCCTGCACCCATGGGTGCTGCCGATACCCCCGAGCCCTCCCGTCCGCACCGCGCCGACCTGAGCCCTCGACCCTTCGGGATCCCGGCAGGCCGCGAAGATCCAGGCTGGCGGTGCCGGGGCTCCCAACAGCTGCTTCACCAGCTCCAGCCCGATGCCGCGGTTGGAGCCAGTCAGCAGCACAGTTCGAACCCTCCCCGCCGCCATCGCCGCCTGCCCCGGGGCTCTACGTGAGGCGGGGGGTGGAATGTTGGGAGGTGGGACCGGCCCGGCACCGCCTCCCCGGGCTGTCCGCGTCAGGGGTTGATCCAACCGCCGCGGTCGAGCTGTATTTTTTTCCTTCCCATCTAATATTCAGTACAAACACACCGACTCCATCCCCAGCCCGGGATCCCCCCGCGGGGAGCAGCGACGGCTCCCGGATGGGTATTGGAAGGGTGGGTGGAGAAGTACCCCCCCTCTTCCTAAAACTGGTGTGTAGGGAAGAAGACTTACAACATTTCTATGAGGGTGTCTTCAACACAGCAGTGGGATATTGTGGGTGGGTGAAGAAATCTCAGAATCCCACGTGGTACTGGGGAGAATTAAATCCTTCCCAGGTGGTTTTATTGCCTGCTCAGAACTGCAACTGATTTGGCTGATGAGGATCAGATGTAATAAAGTGGTTAAGGAGGCTGCAGGAGAGAGGGTTTTTGTTGTTTTAGTCAAGTTGCACCATGGGAGATTTAGGTTGGACCTGAGGAACAATTTCTGCCCTGCAAGGGAATATATAATAGTGGGAAAGCAAATCTGTCCTGCTTGAGGGTTCTGAGGGTATTGAGCTGAAGAAGAAAAGATAACTTAGCCACCTTCCCCCAGAGAGCAGCAGAAGAGAGGTCGTTTGGGATCTGTAGTGTCCCCATGTGTTCTGGCAATATGGCTTCATTGGTCAACTGTCAGTGCTGCCAGCAGTCAACTCAGCTGTGTCGCATCTACAAGTCTAAGGCAGAGCCATTGAATCATAGAATTGTTTTGGTTGGAAACGACCTTTAGGATCATCGAGTCCAACCATTGACCCAACACTGTTAGGGCACCACTAACCGATGTCCCTCAGCACCACATCTCCATGACCATGAAACCCCTCCAGTGATGGGGAGTCCACCACTGCCCTGGTTAGCTATATCTTCAGAAATGCTCTAGTTTGAGGAAACCTCTGGTTGAGAGGCTTTTATTTGTTGCTGGGAAAAGAGCTAAACTATGAAAAATGGCCAGGAGAAGCCTTTCTCTGGATCTCCTCACCTTGCCTGGAAGCTACAATGCTCTCACTTGCAGTCCCTGAATGATCCCTTCACTCTGAGGTGTCACTAGTTCTCTCCAGCCAAAAAGAAAGTGAGTCATGGAGGGTGGATGTGATCTGCCCAGCTCCAAACAGTTACAGGGTGGAAGAGATGAGACTGTGTCTTGGACAGCTGGCTCTGAGTCCTCCTGGTGTGGTGAGATGGAAAGCATGCATATGTGGAATATAGGTGACTGTACAGAAGAACCTTAATGGTCAACTTAAGGTTTAGACTGTGCAAGAACTTTTCAGAGTAAAAGAACCTTCTTAGGAGCTGGTCCAAGGTTCCTTCAGAGGCTTGGGGACAGCAGCAGCACTTGTGAAGAGGCTGTGTGTGAGCCAGGCAAGGCTTGTTGCTTCCTTCTCTGCCTCCTCATGCCAGGCTGGACTCTGATTCCTGGAGAAGCAACATTTGTTTAAACTCTAATGATCAACAATATAACATGGGGCCTCAGAGCAAAGCCAACACTTTAAAGTTACAGCTCCAAAACAGTGGAAGGCTACAGAAATGTAGTGACACAGAAAAAATAGGATGCTTGAGAGGTTAATTTTTTTATTTCCAATGCTGTCTGGATCAGAGGGGCTGTGCAGGTTTCTAACAGACTGCAGGTGAAGACCTCATTCTCCACCTAGAAGAAGGAAACCATAAAAGTGCGTTTTGTGGAGCAGAGCTACTGAGCAAATGCCATATGTTGGCAAGTATAGTTGTGGTCTGTGCTCACTGAAAAGTAAAATTATTTAAAAGGTGATAGAAGAGATTCTCAGAGCCTGATGCCAGCCTGGTGAGACTTGAGGGGCCCGAGTGCCCCTGAATGCCTGCCTGCTGGGTCCCTGGGGACAGGAAGAGTGATTTCCCCTTCTGTGTTTCAGTGGGATTCTTCAGAGCTCTTACCTGAGCCTGGCACTGCTCAGTAGTGTTCTTAGTGACCACAGGAATGGTGGTTATGTGTTACAGATGACCTGACATGAGCCTGAGAGGACCTGCAGGAGAGCTGCAGGGCAGTATTAGAAGTCATACCAATTGGATAAAGAAAGTCTGTTCTCCATGTCCTTGAACAAGGAAAGGAGATGAGAGATGGTCCTCAGTGAGGGAGTCAACTTTGTCAGAGTTAGGATTGGGAAGCCCTAGAGCAGACTGAGGAGACCTCTCATGTGCTCCCAAGCCATGGAGGTCTTGATTGTCTGAGTTTCGTAACAGAGCTCTCAAGGACATTGGATATTCTGCTTTGGAAAGCAGCAGCCTTGAGAGACCTTCTCAAGTCTCTCCATGACTGGAAGATGCAAAGGGAATGTAGTGTCATCTTCTCATTTCCAGATTGGATTTTATGCTTCCCCTTAAGAAAGAAGCTCTGGAATGTCCCCCTGTTGGACCTCTGAAAGCCATAGAAGACAGGGAAAAGAAAAAGGAGAAAGAAGAGAGTGATAAGCAAATTGAGACTAATGGTCATGTCACATCAGACTTGTGAGACAGCAGAGTGTGTGGGCACCGGTGCTTGTGTGGGGGTGTTCCTTTAGTCCTCAGCAGTAGGTGGTTGAAGACAAAGACAAGATGTGGTGCCCTGGGGGGGAAGGCTGCATGTTTTCTGCCTCTCTGTACACAGAAAAAACTCTAGTTACCCATTATGGAAGAAGACTTAATGGAAACCCACTTTCCTCCAGGGCTCTGCTTTATATTGAAAACCGCTCCTTCATTTTAGGAAGCTCTGCCTTGAGCTGCCAAGGGTAGAGGTGTCTGTCACTCCCACTTCTTTCTGGCAGAGGATGGCAAGCACAAGCAAACTCTCCATATCAAACTGTACTTTTCGTTTTCAGAAAAGAAAAGAGGACCTTCCCATCACACCAGGAAACCAGTCTGTGGGTCAGGGTCTGGATCAGCTCTGTAATATCACAGCACTGGGCAGCAGATGACTCTCTGGGATCCAAGGGAAAGGGCTAGAAACCTAGACTTTTGGGAGAACAGAGCACAAACGAATTTGATGGAGAAGTCCACAAACATGGTCCTGAGCCCTCCTGGGGATACAAGGTGCCTTCATCTCTGTGTCTTCTATGCCCCCATTAAATCTCATCTCCACCTTTCCTCTGGGTGGCTGTGCTTCCTCTTCCAAGCCAGTGTGCAGAGCTAGGATGGGCACTCGGTGCTGTGTACATCTCCATGGGGCACATGTGGCTCTGGGGGCTCCAAGCTGAGCAGAGACACCCACAGGAGCTATGGGACTCAGCATGAGTCTGATGGAATGGGTTCAAAGACCCAATGGGCATATGGGGTCCATACAGGTCTTGGGGACACCAGTGCTCACCCATCTAGTGGTGCGTGGAATGGGGATGCGGAGGACATTAGTGGGATGGTACCCAGGGGGTTGTGGGCTACCTGGGATATGGAGCAGGAGTCTCTGACCCTCACCATGTCCTACCTTTTCCACCAGTGCTGAGCCCAACCTGTGCTGGAGCCAGAAACGAGGCTCTGAGCAGCAGTGTCCTGGTCCATATGTAGCCACCTTAATAAAAGAGCCAGGTTGTGTTGGCCGGGCAGTGCCAGGTGCCCCGTGCCAGGAGAGTGGATGGTGTAGTCGCTCTCCTCCCCACGGTCCCGACGGGTGGCAGGGCTGCTCCTGCTGTGATCGTATAGTGGTCAGTACTCTGCGTTGTGGCCGCAGCAACCTCGGTTCGAATCCGAGTCACAGCAGCACTTTTGCCAACAGCCAGAGGTGCTCGAAATGGCCACGTCAAAGGTGGGGGGCGGGGGGGGGGGGAGGGTGTGTATCTACGAGGAGGGGGGTTTGCAAAGATGCCATGACCTAGGAAGAGGCCGCAGGCTCTGATGTCCTCTCTGCTTCTAGGAGTGACCAAACACACACCAGCAATGATTCCCCTCACACCTCCTCCCCATTTTGCAAAAAGAGGAGCAGAAGATGTTGTGGCTGCCCTGCAGAGCAAGAGGAGGTGGTAGGCAGCAGATTGCTGCCCTAGGGCTCATCTCCCCACTCCCCTCCTCCAGAATAGGGAGGATCTGCCACAGTGACCACCTAAAGAAGACGTTGATCAACATCAGCCTGATGAAACTCTGCTGCCAGAGCTCCCAGCTCCTGGGGAATGGGATTTTGGCTGCCGCACCTCCAGGGATTCTGTCATGGCAGAGGAAAAATCCACCCGAGTTTAGGGATGACCACGGCACGATGTGGGTCTTGGAACCAGAAGTCTCCTGGGCACCAAGAGGCAGGTGATCTCTGGGGTGCACCAGGAGTTGCTTCAGCTTGAGGAAGCATTTTAAACCGGAGCCTTTAAGGCCACGGAGACATTCTGTTCGCTTGGTCTTGGTGCCCTCTACTGACAGCTGCGCAGTACTGACTCTGGACTGCAGCTTTCTACAGAGAATTTCCAACGAGCTGCAAAAAGTATCACATGAATCACAGAGTGGCAATGGTTGGAAAAGTCCTTTAAGATCATCAAGTCCAACCATCGATATAATCAGGTCCAACCGTCCAGTCGGCGCTCAGCTGGTGCAGGATGCTACCCAGCAGCAGGTCTCCATTTAGTCACCACTGCAGGGGTAACAGAAAGTAGAAGGTTTTTATTGGTCAAAATAAATTACTTTTCTTTCATGACCGATCCTCAGCTAAAAAGAAGAAGAAGAAAAAAAAAGGAGAGCAAAATTCATCATGCATTTACCTCCAGGATTTGTAGTTTCTAGGGCATTACTTGCACCGTTTCACATTCCTCCAATCTCCATTTGCTATTTTACTGGAAACAGGAATTTCTTTGCTCATAGAAAGTTCAAAAAGATTTTTACCTTCTAAAGATAATACTCTGATCCTGGCACTGGGCAAAAAGAGCCTGGCTTCCCTTCTAGAAAAGAGGCTCCAGTCCCTTCAGCATCTCTGTGGAGGTCATAATGCAGAAAAAACAAGGTCCATCAGGAACCCAGCCATCAAGAAAGTAAAGGAGGTGAGTACTTGGTTTGGCACCTGAACACCCTTCAGTGAGAAAGGAAGCCAGGAATGCACCTCTGGCTTCATGTCCATCTCAGCTGTCCTGGGAGGCACTGTCTTCTCTAGCTCAGAAAGAAATCCTTCTCCTGCCCATGGGTTCCTAAAGGATAACAGCCTTGCCTGAACAGGGGCTTGAACCCTGGACCCTCAGATTAAAAGTCTGATGCTCTCCCAGCTGAGCTATCCAGGCTCACATAGGTGGGTGTTGGGGGATGTTCAGGACAGGTGGTGAAGACCCCACTTCACTGCAGCACCTGTGAGATAATGTGGAGACTCACCTTTGCCTCTTCCACACCCATATCACACCCCATATCTGACGGCAACAGACCACCCTCTAGTGAGGAGAACCACCACCAGGACCTCTACCTGCCCTGGAACCTCTTCTTCAGGCAAGGACAGGGTCACTGGGAGCAGGTGATGTGATCACAGATCTGGCAACCCAGGGATGGCCAAAAGCCAGAGTGATGAGGCACAGGAGGAGGAGAGCCTAGAGAGGGCTTCAGGTGCCAAGCCCAGAAGCCTGGGAAAAGAATAACCCATAAGCTGTGGTCTTTGAACTGGCTTTCCCAGGGAGCAGCACCCAGCAATGGCTCCTCAGCCCACTAAGCCACACTGCTGGCACACACTGGGGTCAGCTGAGTCATGGCAGCACTTTTGCCAACAGCTGGAGGCTCAGAAAGGTTGGGCTGGGTGAAAGGGAGGCAGCTGCCACAAGGAGGGTTTGCAAAGATGCCATGACCTTGGGTGGTTTCTTAAAGGCTTTTCTCTTATTTCCTTTGCTCTTGCCTTTCTTCCCAGGTCTGCAGGAAGGGGGCCCTCTGCTACATGAGAACCCACCCTGCCAGCCCAGTGCACCCACCACTGCCCTCCATCCCCACATGGACCCAAACCCACTCACTCCTCCCTGTGAGGAAGAAGACAACTTCCCATTGTGACTTTTCTGAAGCAAGCCCACGCTGCTGGAGATCTTTGCTCTTGTCCAGGCTAAGCTGGAAGCAAAATCCCCTGCCCAGGCTGTGTGGCTTTCTCCCTTCCTCACAGAGTGAGATAAGATGGGAGGCAGCAGCTTTCTACCCCAGAGCTCATCTGCAGAGATGAGCGGTAGGAAGGATTTGCACCCATAGGATCAGAAGACCACATTCCAGGTGAACCTGAACCCCTCCGCAGCATCCTTCTGCTCAGTACTGGTCCCATTGCCCCACCAAAGCAAACTGGGAAGGCTGGGGCAAGCCCATGAACAGTTGGCTTCTGATCCACTCCTACACCTCAGCATCATTCAGCTCCTGGTGCTGCCAGCCTGGGTCACTCTGCCTTCCCCTGGGTGTCTTCTGGTTCCTAAGGGTCCCTGTTGCAGATAGGGCCACCTGGGTCCTGCCTGTGCAGGACAGGGTCTTCAGGGAATCTCTCCAGTTGGGGCTGGTACCAAGAGCACCAGAGGGACCTGGAACCCTCAGTGGCCACGAGCTGCAGGTCCCAGGGCCAAGTACCTACCAGGGGGATGGTGCCTGAGGTAGCCTAGGCAGGAGGACACAGCCCAGGGGCAGTGCCCAGGGTGGCATCTGGGGCTGACTGATGTGTCCTCACCCATCCCAGCCCTGATGTCTTCTCCTGGAGGTTTGGGGTCCTCCAGACCATGTCAGCAGCACCAGCCCCTCCCTTGCCAAAGGGCATGAGGAGCAGAGAGAAGCTGTATTCACCCAGGCATGGAGCAGACAAGGAGCGTAGCACTGGGTAACCCCAGGAGCACAAAGCAGAGGGAAGTGTGTGTCAGCTACAACCCCAGCACCCAGCGCAGGGACGCCGAGGCACCGGGTACGCTGCTAAAATTATGCACCCGCTTTGCTGGCACCCCTCCAGGCAGGGCTCTCGGGGCACAGAGAACCCCTGGGCAGCACCAGGCTGCCTTGGCAGGACATGGCATGTCCACAAGGCCAGTCCTTTGGCCCTCCCCGTCCCTCCTCCTACTCCCGGCCAGCCCCTTGCAGCTCTCCCCTCCCCTGCAGCCCGAGTGCCTCTTGGCTGGACCTGCGTCAAAAAAATATAAAAGGCTGTTTTGGTTGGAGCCGTCCGTCCGGAGGATCCCGGCCGAGTTTGCCATGGGG
>JANHGL010013589.1:358-68837 GCA_024611195.1 Ceyx melanurus
ATAGAGAATATAAGACTTGGAAAAAAAAGCAACTCTGAATGACATAGTTTTTATATTAACTTCCTAAAATAAGTGCAAAAAGGGCAGAATTTTTATTTCCTCCATCTAAAATCACTGCTTTTCCTAGCTATTCAAATTGAGTGTTTCAGGTGGCATTCTGAATACTTGCTGAAGATCCACAGGCCCAAACTTTCATTATCCAGCCCTTGTGGTTTAGGCAAATTTATTTAGATTTTTTTCAGGATAACAGAAAGGAAAAGAAGCCAGAAGACAAATGAAGATAGTCCATTTTTGGTATCAAATACACTAGAATCTCCAACCAGGTTTTCAAACCTGTTCTCTTTGTAAGAGATGAGTAAATCAGAGAATCACATTGTCTTGCTGCTTCTGCTGCAGACTGGAAGTGTTTTCTATCGTGTTCAAGCCAGGATGGCTAATGTATTAAAGGTTTATATTTAGAATAGGAATGATCTTTCAGCACAGCATTCTCATGAGGCTTCTTGCTAAACATTCTCCCACTCCTCCGTTGCCACCTCCAAACCTTTTCTTCTGGTGTTTTTCCAATTTACAATGTGAATTCTTCAGTTCTTCTTGTCAAATGCTGAAATACTTCTTAGGAGGAACTTGAGCTGAACTGACTAGAAATTCTAAGTGGTAGAGAGAGCTACACTCATTAGGTTAACAGTTTAAATACCCCTATTTATGTGGTTTTAATTTTCTCTCTGGTATAAGAAGGAATATGCTTCAAAGTTACAGAATCTTAGGGTATGGACAATCTTGAGTTAAATTCACTGTTGAATAATGAGTTATTGATATGCTAATAATACAACTGGTGATTTTTAGACAACTGATTGCAAGCCATTGCAGAGAGGCTGGTGCTGGGCTCTGCTCACAGGGCAGCAGTGACAGACCCAGAGGGGATGGATCCAGCTGCTCCAGGGGAGGGGCAGACTGGGCAGAAGGGGAAAAATTACCCTGTAAGAGCATCCAGAGCCTGGCACAGGCTGCCCAGGGAGGGGGCTGAGTCCCCAGCCCTGGGGGTGTTTCAGGGTGGTTTGGATGTGGTTTGAGGGACATGGGTTAGGGGTGACCTGTGCAGAGCAGGTTCATGGTTGGGCTGGATGATCCCAAGGGGCTTTTCCAACCTGAATGGTTCTCTGATTGTCTGGTTTGTGCTGCTCTATGTCTGCACAGCCTGTCCTTCCTGCCACACCACAGATGTACCCACCTCCCATAAACCTGCACTGAGTGAAAACCCTCCTTCTGAATAAATACAGCCATAATTTACTGTTTATGCATTCATTAGTCAACACTGCTTTTTATGCAGACCCATATTGCAGCTCTTCATTTATGCGTGTAAGTCAAAAATGACTAAGACCATTAATTCAGTTGGAACACATGTCAGTTGGGTGAAATTGTGATTTATTTTTTTTCCTGAAGTATAACAAAGACACCATGCCTTGGTTTACTGCACCAGATTGTTATCTGAATAACAGGGAGGAGCATTCAGCAACAGTAGCAGTATAAAGGGATGAAGAGGAAGAGCACTTGGTTTAATAAGAGACCATTTAATCTTCCCCTGAGAAGGAAAACTGGTGAAGGGTATTTCATATTTGACTTTGTTCTGGCTTCTCTATTCAGAATGATGGAGCCATGAGGTGGGGGAGCAACCAGCAGGGTTTTAGATTAGCAGGATATTTCAGGCTGTGGAGTGTGAGAAAATGAAACAGTGGTAAAATCACAGGAATTTGGCCCAGAATGTTAATTCAGTGTTTGGACAAATGCATACAAATTGTCTTACTAGCATGGCTAACTCAGGAGGATCTTCAGTGACTGATGAAGGATTTCTCACAGATTACTTATTCAGAAAATGTGTCCTTTGGTGGAATCCAATTATTCAGAATTGATAAAGTTGAAGCTCACTCTCTCCCCAGCGCAGACCCAAAGCAAATCCCTTCCCAGCAGGATCAAGCAATGTTAGCAAGAATGACTTGTGTAAAGTTCCCATGTTATTGATTTGAAGCAAAGCAGGTAATGTCAAAGGGAGGTGAGAGAGTTTCAGATATTCCATGTGAAGATCTTTTCTATTCACTGCACGTGCTCCTATTTTTATGTTGGGTTTCCTCTCCAGACTGAGCATCTGGAACAGTGAAGGAAAATGTTGATAGAAAAGAACTGTAAACATGCTGAAAATCTTAATTTATGGAACTCTCCTGCCTTTTCCTCTGATGAAAGGACTTCACACCTGGAAGGAGGTAACTTTGGTAAGATGAATGTGACTTCTGCTGTTGCCATAAATAATTATGGGCTTTGGCCAAGTCTAGTCCTGAAAATTTCACGGAGTTATTCAGGGATCTGTTGAAGGAACTGTGCAGGAGAGGGATGAGGAGGCTGGAGAAATAGGCAGAAAAGAGCTTATGAATGGAGAGCTGCAGTGAGAGCTGTGTTCACAAAAATCTGATGATCATACCCTGACAGGAACAAGCCCAGCTCCCTCAGCCTGTCCTGGGAGCAGAGCTGTTCCAGCCCCTGAGCATCTCCAGCAGCTCCATGGCCCTGCTCCAGCAGCTCCATGTCCTCCTGTGCTGAGGGCTCCAGAGCAGCAGGATCCCCTCTCTCCATCTCTGCCCACCCTGCTCCTGCTGCAGCCCAGGCTGGATTGGGCTGGGCTCCAGCTCACCCTGGCTGCTCAATGAGCCTATGATCCTGTGATAATGTAGTTTACCTTTATTTAGCTGGTTCCTTCAAAAGAAGGTGGAAATAGTGTTGTTGCTAACAGCTGGTGAAACACTGTTTATTCACCTGGCAGTAAAATGAGATTTTACTCATTTGTCAGTGAGTTTGTGAACTGTCACATTGCTGGTGTCTGAAAATAGGAGTTCATTAGCAAAATGTCACTTGCCTTTATTTTTGCAAGGGTAACCTTTCAAAACTGGACTGACCATGAAGTAATAAAGTGGTTTCATTTGGAAGCTGCAGATAATCTGAAATAATAATAATGCATAAGGCTATGAAATGGTTCTTTTAATCCCTATAGGATATCAGCAGTAAAGCCCAATGATGTCAATTTGTACATAAGCATTGTTAATAACTTAGTTTTACTTGAAGATCATGAAAGAGAGAGTTCTATGTATTATTAAAATGTACCCAATCTAATGAATGGCATTTCTCTACTATAATTAATATAATGGCTTTTTCTCTAACAGGCACTCAGATATTACATTTTAAGCTATACACTGCAACAATAATATATGAGTCTTAAAACTATGAACCACCATAGCTGAGGGTCTAGCACTTTTTTGCTTGGATTTATGGTGATTTTATCCTCTCACTTCAGGGTTACTGGTTTTATTTAGTTTAATACAGCCGTGGTACTTACCTGGGAGTTGAAAGGACTCAGTACCAGTCCTTCCTCACCTCTGATGCCTTTCTATAAATTATCCACTGGAAATTTCTTTCAGTACCTTCAAATTCTTTCATTATCTAGCACAAAAGGTCATTTCCTATAAACCCAAGTGCTCCAATACCTGCTAACATAAGGACATCCTGAACTCATCAGTCTGATTTCACAATCTATATAGGAACACTGGATGTCATTTGGTTTTGAGGGCTCTGTGTTTCTCACCAGATGTACTCCTTTGTTATTATTTATCTAATGACTCAGTTTTTATGGTCCCTTCAGTTAAAAAAAATCCAAATCCTCTCTGTTTGTGCTTTGACCTGTGATAATCTCTGCAGAACAATAGCTTTGAAGATCAGCATCTCAGCACCGGTTGTACAAAGGCATCACCACCATCTATCCTCTTGCGGTGACTCAACCCAACAAGGAAAGGTTTGGGCACCTCTGGATTCTTTTCACCTCTTGCCTCAGTCTCCTTTGGCAATGACAAAGGGACAGCTCCCTACTGTAAGCTCCTGCTGCCACAGGGAGCTGCCATGAGTTTGTGATGAGATGGGGTAAATCCTTCCACCTCTCCATCACTTCCAGATTAATGACTAGGAAGATGGCCAATGGGCAATGTATGTTTGCAAATCAATAGCAGGAAAGCCTGTGTGATCTTAGAAGTGTTGGGCTGGGGAACTGCCTCCTTGCAAAGTGAGAAATAAATATTTTTGCTTGTGTGTTCACTGAACAGCTCCAGCTACATAGCTGGAATGTAAATGAAGATGAGAGGCACTGAAAAACAGAATATTTACCTTGGAGTGGAGACCTAAACTTTAAAGGTTTCATGGTTGTTTCCATTTCTGTCTTTTATGATACTTGAAGTATATTTGTATTTTTATAGATATGCATATATATGTGTGTATATTACATAGAAAGAAATGTTTTACTTGGATTTTCTTGGAAGCATCAGGGTTTTTTTTTTCTGTGTTTTATCTTAACATAAGTAATATATATCCAGATCTGAAAGTAACCATGGCAAAATAATAAATAAATAAGCACAGCTCTTTTCCAAATGTGTGGTTATGAATAAACCATTTCCTTTCACAACTCTGCTCTCCACAGGATTTCAGATACAAAAGAATTCAAAGGTCAGAGAGTTACAATGAATTTACTGCATCCCTGTACGACAGCAAAGCTCATTATTATTTTCTGTATCCTGTCCCTATTAATTAAAGCATCAAATCACACGGGTGCTTTGGAGAAACTCAGTTATAAAAGGTTACATCCATCCATTTCTTTCTGATGGCTTTATTAATTACTGGCCTTGACTCTTGATTCCAATCAGCACTTTTTCCTCAGGAGAAAAGCACACATCATGTTAAAAATAATATTCCATAAGCTTAAACAGAAATATGCTGTAAGCATTTAAAAAGAAAGCTTCTCCTGAGCTTGGTTTTGATGGAATTCTGGTCTCTTGTGCCACAGAGTCTGACTTTTCACAGGTGACCACTGGCAATTTTCTAAGTAGCTTTGTTGCTGAACACCCTTCCATCCATTCCAGAAAAGAAAAGAATGCTGTGAATAGGAATTATTTGTATGTTTTGTAATTATGTTTCAAATCTATATCTTTCATCCATAGCTTTCAAAGTATTTAATGCTATTTTTCTGCTAGTTTTGACTTAAATATTTTTTTTCTGACAAACCTCGTGTCACCTGACAGTCTCCAAAGAGATGGAAGAACCCTGGATGGTCATCCTCCTGCAGAAAGGGTTAAATCCCAGCTGGAGACAGCAGGAAAATTTATCCTGGGACAAAAACCCGTGGCAAAAACTTTCCAGGCGCCTGCAGCTGAACTTGTTTAGCTGAAGCAAAATCAATCCCCCTGCTTCTCACGCTGTTAAAGGTAAGAAGGCAGGAGCTTGCCCTTTCTTATTTTAAACACTTCAGCAATTTGGATATTGCATAAAGCTGGAAGTCATCAAGCTCCCAATTAGTGGCATTTGGATGTGTTTAACAGTAAATAACCCGCTGTAGCTAAAGATGTCCTTGCTCCCTGAAGGGGAGGCTGGGCTGGGTGACCTTTAAAGGTCCCTTCCAACCCGAAATGACGGTTCTGTGTAAAGTACCTTTTTATTCCAGTGGGAAACGGGGGGTGACCCCTCTTTGCAGAGCTCTCCAGCTCCTTAGCCCCTCGGTTTCTGCCTTTTAAGGTCCTTTCCAACCCTAAATGATGGTTCTGTGTAAAATACCTTTTTATTCTAGTGGGATAGAGGGGGGGGTGACCCCGCTTTGCGGAGCCTTACCCCCTCGGCCAGGCCACTTATGTCCCACCCCATTTACCCTTCAAAATCCCCATTCCCACCCCCCCAATCAAACAAAACCAACTCAAAACACTTCGATGGAGGCACGTAATTCTCATTTCGACATCCCAGCCTACGCTCCATCCTCTCAGGCTGTGGTGATAGACGCTTTCAGGCAGAACCACGCGGCGGTGACAGCCAACGCTGCCCGAGCGGCTGCGAGACCCCGACGCCGAGACCCTCGGTGAAAGGAGGGGGGGAAAGTCGGGAACCCGCCCATCGGGGGCTCCCGGCTACCGAGAGCCGCCCATCGCCGCGCCTCAGCGGGGAGGGGAGAGCGGTGGCGGGTGGAAGGGACGGGCTGGGCACCTCAGACGCTGCGGGGGTCGGGACGGGCTGGGGGGGAGCGAAGGAAGCGGCTCCCGCTCCCTGCCCGGGAGTCCCGCCTTTGTCCGTGTGTGAGGCTCCCCTCCGCCCTCAGGACTCCCGGGCGCTTCGCCGCTGTCCCCGCTGGGATTTCGGGCTTTTCGGGTCTCCCGGTCGCTAGCCGGGATACCCTTTGCGGAGGCGGGGGGTCGCGGAAGGCTCTCCCCGCCATGGCCTTCACCTTCGCCGCCTTCTGCTACATGCTGTCGCTGGTCCTCTGCGCCGCCCTCATCTTCTTCGCCATCTGGCATGTGAGTAGCCCGGCGCTCCCTCCCTTCCCCGCTCCCCACAGCTGAGAACGACCCCCTAAACCCCGGGGGAGGCCGTTCCGTGAGGGCAGGACGGGATTTCCCGAGCCCGGGGAGCCGAGGTGAAGCCCCCGGTGCCGCCCGCGTCCCGCTGAGGGAGCGCCGCTTCCCGCCCTTTTCTCCCCCCTCAGCGCGGCCGTGCCGGGGCAGCCGGACCGCGCCGTTGAGTATCGATTGCACTATTGATTTCAGTTTTTACAAGCGTGAGGATGCTTTTGTGGTGTTTTATATATGTGTAGAAAGTATATCCAAACGTCCTCGCTGCTGGGTAGGGTTGGAGCTGCCCTCGACTTGTGCTGGGGGAGACCTCCCTGCGCGGGGGGCTTTGGGCGAGTTCGAGGTGCTCATGGCTGGGTTAAAACAGGAGATTTCCGAGGTAAGAACAGCTGGTTTTCTTGCTTGAGCATGGAGCGTTGTGAGGGAGAAACCTCCCTATACCCAGAGAAGCAGTTGGGTTGGTTTTCCTTCGATAATTGCTACGTGAGTTAGAGGTTTGGAAAGGTTGGTTTTGACTGTGAAACTTCATCCTTGTGGTGCATCAACTGGATGCTCAAGTACCAGATTCCTACGTTTCACTGAGAAGTGTTGCTCATTCCTTACTGTACACTGGGTGACTGTGGCAGGCATAAGCCTTAAAAAGGTGTTTATTTCTGCAGTAATGAAATTCTTCTTGTAGGTAATTTGGATTTTTGTTTAAGCAGTTCCATCTTTGCGAATTATTTATGCTGTGTCTGAGCTACACAAATTACCTCTGTGCAGTAAACATTCAGGATGGAACAGCTGAAAAATAGAGCAAGTCTCCTGAGTGTCCTGTACAGACACCTGATGGAGGAAGATAAAGAAACCCTCCTTTAATTAACAAGCAAGAGATAAAGAGAAGCTACTTTCAGTGAAAGGAGAATAAAGCTGCTAGCTTGGTTGAATGTAAGCATATTAGAAGTATACAACTGATCACTGTTGTGAGAAATCTAATTATTTTGAGCAAGTTTTTTCTTCCTGAGACCACAGAAGTGCTGATGTCAAGGACTGGAGCCATGTGAAGTACTGCAAAGCTAAACCAGGTCTCTAGCAGTCAACTGCTGCACTCCCATCCTCTGGAAAAAGGAGTAGGAAAATGTAGTTGCTTACTTAGGTTTTCTTCCTTCTTCCTCAAACCTTTAGGTCCCCGAAAGTGAGAATTCTCCAGTTCTTCAAAGGGTTTAGACTCTGAATCTCCTGCTACAAACGAAGCAGTTGTTTTCTTCATTGCCATCACAGTTTTAATTACTTTTATGGGTTTATATATATATTTTAACTCTGTTACTGTGTCATCTTTTTCCCAGACTGAAGTTGTTGTCTGGAGATATCTTGTACTCCCAGCAAACCTGGCTAAATAGAACTAGAACTCTGGAAGTAAATCCATTAGTTCTGGAGCTCCAGAAGATGCAGCTAGGAAAAGCATTTTGTCAGTGGGCTTAAGTTCTGCTGGAGGTTTCTTAGATCTGATGAGAAATTGTTGAGGGGTTGAAACTGAAGATGTCTGGCAATGCTTTTCTGTTGTAATAAAGCAAGAATTGGTGCCATCTTTTCTTAAACAGGTAATGGTTCTATTAAAATCCATGACTTGTGAAGGTCACAGAATAGCAGGTTTAACACCCTGCCAGAAGAAAGTTTTAAGCATTGAGGTTACCCACATATATAAACCACAAAGGATTTATATTACCCTTTCTATAAGAATTGTTAGAATCTGGTTTCTTCCTTCTGAAATGTAGTCTAACATGTACCTTGTGTGTTGAGTCATAGGAGTTTCTTTAACCTTAAACATCTCATTGTGAAAATCTTGCCAAGAAACAAAACTCCTACTCCTTTCCTGTGACCTGATTTTTTTTCCCCCCTTATATACTTTTAAAGGTATATTTTAGATAGGTATTCATAAGGGCAGTGGAGGATTGAAATAATTCTATTTTCCTGTTAAATTTATTTTGAAGTGGTTTTGTATTTTTCAAAAACATACCTGGTTGCTAAGAATGAGTTATTGATTAATCTGAGTGTCCCTTCATTTCTGAGATTCTCAGACTGAGAAGATTTTAGGCTTTGTAAAATACTTTAAAGGACTACAGCATTTAGACTTGATACTCTTCTGACCTGAATCTGTCTGAGGTTTGGGCAGTTATCTGGAATCAATTAACAGTGGATCAAGTAAAATCCCATTTTCTTCCTACTAGGAAGTCAGATAAATTAACATTTTCATTAGTATTGATGTAATAAGTTCAATAAAAACTGCAAAACCAAAACAAAATAAGAGGGTAGAATGAGGATTTTTCATTTTGGAAGCTGTGTTTTCTGATTCCTTTAAGAAGTTGACATTCCTGTTCTCTGTCCTCTTTGGGAGCAGACAGAATGAAGCTGGTCAGAATACTTTAAAGGAATTGTAAATAAAATGCAGAAACTACTTCAGACATCTGGAACATGTAATATTTGGTTTTCCTACTTCTGAGTGATCTTATATAGGTTTCCTATGGACTCTGTCATGATGGCAAAACCCAACCAAACACCACCACCAAAAAGTACATTAAAAACACATATTAGATGCTATCAGATTTGTTTAAACTATGCACAAATTTTCATGTGTGATAGCTGGAATCTTTCTAATCTTTTAAGATTAAATTGTTTGCTTGGATTTATTAAAGGAAAGCTTGAAGAAAAGAACTTTTCTAAGTGTTCCATTACACAATGCCACAGTAAAACAATTAATAAATATCAAAACCATTATTGTTCCAAAGGAAATGCTGTGGTGGGCCATCTCTTCTTTAACTCATAGCAGCATATCTTGTCTGCTCTGAAATTGGTGAGTTTCTTGAAGCATAGATTAAAGCAGTAGAGCATGGACATTTTTGCTTTTTCTTTTGTTTAATGCTTCCCCCCCTCCTCAACATTTTTCTTCTGAAGTGTGGCAATAGTGTTAATCCTGCTAAAATACCTTAGGATGACCTTGGCTTGATGTAAGATGTTCAGAGGTGTACTTAGAGTGGGAGGCAGTGATTGAACAGAGTCCTAGAGGCTGACTCCTAGCTCTGAATTAAAACACCCTCTTTTTTGCAGACACCATGGCAGGAAGCCCCTGGTCTGTACAGTGCTGTTTCTGCCACCAGCTTTGTGTATTTTGCAGTGTGAATTGTCTGTGCCTTGTTTTCTCATTTACTGAGTGTGAGTAATAGACCTAAACTCCAAGTACTGCATGTCATTTTCTTTAACAGCTCTCCCTGAAGTGCCTTTGCTCTCTGACAGAAGATGTTCTGTACATACAAGATGTTGCCACTTCTCTTCTTTGTCACTGTGCTGTCCTGGTGATGTGGACTGTATTTTACTAGGAAATTGCAGTAGCTTAGGTAAAAAATACAAGAGCTTCTAAGAGCTCTATGTGTGGAATTTGGTGAGCAGTCAGTATCTGACTCATACAGGCTAGGAATTTTAGGAGGAAGCCTAATTTTTCATCAATCATCCAACCTTCACTTTAGAGACACATAAAAAATACCCCAGAGGATCATTTAAAGCTCAGTTTGATGGCAAATTCAGTTGAGCAGAGCACTTTTGTCCCAAACTAGATGCATGTCTGTCCATGTTTTCTGTGTTTCAGTGTCTGACTGTGCCTGTAACTGGTGGATAGTTATCTATACCTGAAAACATAAAGACATTCATGAGCTCCCTTAAACCTCTGCTTCCTTTCAATAAAGGGTGTTGGTCATCTCAATTTAACCTCTTTATAGCCTATCTTGCAAAAAAAATAATTACCTTGCAGACTTGTGGCTAAGCTTGAATTTTCTTTTGGATACTGCAGTTCAGTGCTGTCCTTTAATGAGTCATTAATTCAGCTTTCTGACTTTATTTATTGAATGTAATTATATTTATATTTTTTTAATAATAATAATAAAATATTAAATATAATGTAAGGTCTGATGAACAGGAGCACAAATGCTGTTGCTCTGTGTTATACAGATTTCTGGGTGACATTTTTCCTCTCGAAGTGGCTGTGCACATTGTCCCTGAAGGTTTCATAGTCAGGGCAGTTTAAGGAATGAGTCTGAGATTTCCACTCTAGAAAGACAGAGCCCAGCTCGATGGGTTTGGCTCTAACATAACTTGACAGCTCCCTTACAACTTTTCTTTCAGAAGTTTGTCACATGAATGCTCACAGACAGATATGAGGTCAGACAAGCCAGGCTGTGGAGCAATCTGGATTTTGTGTATTGGAAAAGAAGTCTATTTCAGTTTAGCTCCCTTGTCATGCTTTGATAATTAAAAAAATCATTGAAGTCTTTGGGCTCTGCCACAGACTTAACTACTGTGGCAAGATTAAATTGAATCTCTGTGTATGCTTGAACTGTCATGATGGGATTTATGTGGAGAAAGGTTTTACATTGCAAGTGGTTGCCACTGGCTGTAATTCCAGATGCTTCACAAGTGGCAGTGACTCCATTAGCTGGAGAAAATAAATTATTCTGTGTAGTCTGATACCTCCCACAAAAAATGTGCAGAGAACTATTTAAACATGATTTCCTTGTCACAGATCTGATACTTTTTTTGGTCCTAAGATTAGCTGGAAAATCTACTTACTAAAGGGATTTTTATATCCAGGTTGGTAAATAGTGTATTTCTAGTGCTTTTTTTTAACTGCTATGCTCATTAACAAGTAAAGCAATATAGCTGTCACATTTTATTACACCAGGAGTACAACTCTTAGGCTGAGGCTTGAGGTTACAAATATTTGTTTATTCAGCCACCACATCCATTAAATTACACTTAGAACATGTAATCCAACCTTCAGACCTCTGGCTTCATCGATTCCCTCCACTCCAACATAACATTTCCTTTATGAAAATAGATTTCAGGAAGAGGAAAAAGCTCAGTAGAGAATAAGAATCTTCTCCTTACAGATCCTAGACCCCTCTGACCTGTTCCTCTGTGTCTCTGACATGCAGTTGATTTATAACCAGTGCTGGTTTTACCACAATCAAACTAGGTCTCACTTCAGTCCCAAACTGGGAATACTTCCAGGCTTACTCTGCTGGAGGTTGGTGGTTTGGGAAACACTTCCACTTTGTAGAAACAAGGCATCTCTCAAATAGAACAGGTAAGAATTGTTATTATTTCCACTCTGCAAAGAGAAACTTCACTTAAAGCCACAGGACAGAGTTAGCTGATGGTAGAAGAATGTCAAATGCTACTTAATTAACTAGATCAACTTCCAGTGTTCCACAGCTGAGAATTCCCATTAAAATAAAATGCAATTTGTGAGTGAGATGCAACTTCATTGGCAGAAAGATGCCAGAGAAGACTCCACGTGCCAGACAAGTGCTCCACTATGGATACTTCAGTACCAATAGGATATTTCACTCCTAACTGGACACCAGTCAGACTTCAAACCAGTGACCACAACCCATTGCAGCCAGTTTTTCACCTTGTAATCTGCTCATTCTATCCCCAGAGTACAAGCTTCTGCTGAGACACAGCATCTTTCTCTTCCTCTGTTTCATTGTGTGTCCAGGAAAATTCAGAGCAATGTCAGAGCACTTTGTGAAGGCAGGACAAGAGTTTTTTTATATACATTTTTTTTTCTATTTGTCATTGAAAAAGTCTTGCTATATAAAGCAAGGATTTATTTTAGGGATGTCATTGTGAAAAGTTACATTAGAAGGCACTGAAAATTCACAGAACACTTGCAGGAGAAGTAGGTTTCCTCAGCAAGACACTTGCAGAGGTGCTGAACTTGCAGCTCTGGATTTGATGTAGTGAGCACATGATGCACAGCATAAGGGACATGAAGAAATAGTGTCTTGAGTTATCCCATAGTACACTGCTTGTAACTCCTCACCAGTGCAGCAGGGCATGAAAAAACTTGGGGTTGGAGTCCCTTTGGATTCCTACACTTCTGTGGGTCATGTAATATTCTGTCTATCAAATGTTGAATTTATTATTATTATAAAATACAGGAATAAATCCAAGATAAACATATCACTGGAGGAACCAAAGCTTAACAAATGAAGGAGATCTACAGTAAAATGGTGAGAATTAGTAAGTTCTAATCCTTTCAATTCTCTGATAACAGACACTGTGCAAGTGCCAGGCATTGTGGGTACAAGTGCCTTTTTTTGTGACTAGAATGACATTTGATTTTTGGAATGCATTTAAATGCCATCCTTTTTACAGCATGAGTCCCTGTTTCAAGTGTTTGATTGTTCAGTCAATCTTCTGCTGCATTATTAGTTTATCGCATTATGAGTTGTGGCTAAATAGTTGTCTGTGTCTAACCTGCCTTGTACAATCACACAATGGGCATTTCTAAGCAAGCTTAATGAAGGTTTCCCTGGGATCAATTTGTTTGGGAGTGCTTTGGAGTTATTCTTCCCTCAGTATTCTATAAACACTATTAGCAGATCAATTTGCTGAACAGTTCAGTGGCAGGCCTGCTTGGAGTTAGGCTGAATTGCATCCTTAGCCTTAATCATACTGCTGTAATTGACCTAAGGAGTAGCATCAGAACACAGGAGAACAGCTGAAGATGCTTTTTGGGCTGCTGTTGTTTGATTCTCAATCTTGGATCATTTGACCAGTTGCTGCATCCTTTTCCCTTGCCCTGCTTCACCCCTGCAAACACTGCATGGCTGATGGCCCTTTCATCTTGGGTGTGCCTTGGAGGTGTTTCCTTCCAGTTCTGCCTGGTTTCTTTCTGGGAAAGAAAGAGAACTTGGGAAGATGGTGAATTTGGTCACCATTTTATTTGTGGAATAAAAATGGTTTGAGAAATGGGACTGTGGGAGGGAGGAGAAGGGTATGAAGAGCAAAGGAGATGAAGAAAATAGATCTACGAGTAAGGGTCTAACAAGAGGGATGGTTGAGACCACAGAATTCTTGTTTTGGGGACAATAATTGGAGAAGAGAAGGCTGCCTGAATCCAGAAGGTATTGAAGTGGTGGATGTTTTTGGACAGCCTGTGTAATGAGCCTTCTGTGTGGGTATGGTGGAACATGTGACTTGCTTGAACAGATTTTTTTAGTGACAGAACCCAGATGCCCTTATGTGCTTCCTGGATTTTGTTGAGTGATAAAACACTGCTGGGAGAAATGGAGAACAGGAGAGAGGAGAAGTGGGAAACCTGAGGGGAAATGGAAGAGAACTCAGTGTAAGGAAGGGAAAGGAAGATAACACTTCTCCCAAGCATAGTGTAAAAGAAATTAAAATTGTTAAATAATAACTTGTAACAATATGTAGGAATCTTTGAAAGCTGAGGAATAGAATGAATTGTGGTGTGGTAAGATTGGAATCTTGCTTCTAGATCTATTCAACCAGATCACTAGTCCACTGGCCAGTCTCTCATCCATGGCTTCTATCTTACTGATACTCAAAACAAATCTCTTTTGATCTCATTCTCTTACCTCCTTCTTTGGAGAAAATATGTATTTTTCTAGTGTTATCTATTCTGGTATGTTTTCCCATCTGTTTACTACCCTTTCTCTGCATTGATTCTGCAGAAATATCCTGTTTATTTGTAGCTTTGGGATGATCAGGTTTGTGCTGTTAACTGATAGAAAAAGTCCTTCAGTTTTTATTGTGAGAACATGAAGATGGAACTTTGTGGCTTCAATGTGTCTGTGTCCTTCTCCTCACATATCCCCCCCACTGCAGGGTGATGTGAAGAAACAGACAGAAAGGTTGCAGGGAGCACATTGCATTTAAGGCAGGATAAATTAGAAATGATTTGTGATTTTAAGGAGAAGCAAGGGCAGCAGAACACACCCTCTCACATCTACAGGGATCCAGTTCTGTTGCCTCCAGCCAGAATTCACTTGCTGTTGGCCCTCTGTGACCAGACTGCCACCTTTCCTCATGAAAATAATAGTCTTCTTCTCAGCCTGGTTGGCTGAAAGGTCTGCAGAGCAGGACCTCTGCACTGGCCACTGCCTGAATCAGAGCCATCAACCTTGTCAATTTGCTGCCCTGGGAGGGACTGATTTGGGGATTTTGGTGCTGAACTGAAGAAATCAGAAGCAGTTCAATACTGCCAGGCTGGATATAAACCAGAAAAAGCTCTGTTGCCTGTAGGAGGAGAAGCCTCCATGAAGCTGGCATGCTCGTGTCAAAAGCACAAGGACTGTGGGAGATGTATCCCCAGTTCCCTGTTGCTGCAGAGATTCCACCTGTGTTTCCCAGAGCCTGCAAAGGTGCAGAGATTTTCAGCCTTTTGGAATATCCAGTCCTCTGGAGGATTTGCTTGGAGGAAGAACACACCACCACTTGGAACTGCCAGCTTCATATCCTCTGCTTTTGGTTCAGCCCCCTGACCACCACTGACTCAAACTCCTCAGGCACATGTGTCTGGAAAATAGAATGGTCTCACCTTGTAGAACAAAACAACACAAAAACCCAACAACAAAACCCAACAAACACACACACAAAAAAAAATAAATATAATGAGTTGTGACATCAAAATGATGAAATTATTTGGAGCAGGAGGGAAGCATGGAAGCCTGAACTCAACTTAAAATTCCTTGTCCATTTGAGGTCTGTTCTGAAATGGGTTTTAGCTGCAGGGAGTATAAAGATGAGCCTATTTGGAAGCAGCTCTGTACAGGTATATTAGCATCATCCCTCCTGTGCTGCTTCCTTGCCTGTTTTCCTTCTCTTAATGAGCTGCAGTTTAGCTGTGCAGAGCTGAGTGCTGCCTGCCTGGAATGAGAAATATCAAAAATAAATAGAAATGTTTTTAAAATATATCAATAAATATATGTCCTGTTTTATCCTTCTGGGAATGTTGTGTTTGCAAGGGAATTCTGCAGCTGCTGAGGGGTTTTTAGTGGTTTTGTGTGGTAATGACAAGTGAATTCTTTACGTTCAGAAATCAGGTTGCTTCTTCAGGTTGTAGCATCAAGGTTCTCATCAAAACTAGCATTTCAGATGCACTGGTCTGGGAAGCTACCAAGTTACAAGGTATGTTGAAAACCAAGATTTGAGCCTTTTTGTTGTTGTTTTTAATAGGAGATATTTAACAAAAGATTGTAAACCAGGAATAAAATATGACAAAAAGGATCAAATTCTCTTGACTTTTGAGGCAGGTTGCCCATCCATTCATGCAATTGTGAAAAATCAAAGCAATTGCTGTCTGTTACTCTCCAAGAGAGGGGAGAAGAGCTCTTTGTGCTAATGGAAAGGCAGAAGGAGTGTTCCCATCAGAATTATCCTTGACAGTGCAAAAATCAATCCAAATTATTTTGCTTTATGTCCTGTCCTTGCTTCGTTGCTCGTGTAACTGCAACTTCCAGAGGGATTTAAGCCTCACTTGAAACAGAATTAGGATGCAAATGTGTACCAGTATGGCAGCTTGACACCAGGCAGGGCTGTAGCAGAGAGCATGAGGAGACAGGTAGGAAGAAGGCAGAGGGGCTGTGAAGTGATGGTGTTCGTGTTCCCTGCTGTCCTGGGCGTGGCTGGACACCGTGTGAGTGAATTCCTTGTTTCACTTTGCTTGCCTCTGCAGTTTTTCTGTCCATTTAACTTGGGTTCAACCCACTTTTCCTCTTCTGCTTCTCTCCCCCGTCCCAGTGTGGGGCAGGCAGTGAGCTGCTGGTTGGTTGCTGGCTGGGATTAAGCCATGCCAAGCTAATGGGGAAGTGCTGTTAGAAATACCACAGCATTTGCAGGCTTTCAGAGCTAAGCAGCTCAATATAGGTGTGAGGGAAGGAACATGGTCAAAGACAGGTGAGGATTTTCTTCTTTGATCCTAACATGCAGCAGAGAGTTGCATATTTCACCTATTAGCATCATCTATTCATGTCGAGTTACAGCATTAGTAGTGTTTAAGCTGAATGATGTTTTTTTTTGTCTTTCTGAGTTCCAGGGCATGTATATTTAAACTTGCATGTATTTTGCCATGGTCTGCCTACTACAGACAGAGGTAATGGACCACTTGTGCATGTCATTAGGAGCTAATACTGAAAAGCTTGTGATGTGAGCCAGGCAGGCACTGTTTATTAACTCTCTTCATAGGTTCCTTATCTGAAGTACAAACCCAGCCATATACTGTAGGTGTTTGGCCCTCAGGGCTCTCTAACACCATTCTATATCTGAACTGCTGTCTAAATAAGCAGATTTTAGTGTATCTTTGGATTATCTTCTCTTCAAGTCCATCACTAGCGTGGTGATGTCTGCCAGTATAAAACTCATTCCAGTTTCTAGATGATGTCCTGAATTCTGTTACTAATTTGGAAGCTCCTGACTATTGACACAGTTCTTACACCTGCCAGATATAACTCCCTTCCATGTGACTTTGCAGGGGTGGAGAGTAGAGCTGTGTCAGGCCTCTCTGCTCAGCTCCTAGTCAAACTGAAGCTGGTAAGATGCAGTCACAGGGGTAGTGTGCAAGCTGCTTTTCTTATCTCTTTGGCCACTGATGAGATTTCTCTGTCTTCTGAGTCGTATTCAGAGGGAATTCCTTCTGTGTTCCCTTGTCAGGGTCACCTCTTCCTTAGGATGAGGCACAGAGTTCTTTTTGGACCCACTCTGCTGGGGTAAGGTGAGATTGTCTTGTCCCCTCAGGCCCAGAGAGGTGATCCTGTTGGATAGCCAGGTGACACCCCAACCAGCAACCTTATTTCACTGGTTTTCATTCCTCTGCCACTCCTTACTGTGCTATCACATTAACCAGGACAGTCTTTTTCATGTTCATAAGGATCTTCTTCTCCCTGCTGTTAATGCAGGGATAATTTGACACGTGACTCTTAAAGAAGTTTGGCAGCAAAAAGGTTTTGACTTCTCCCAAAAAAAAAAAAAGAGATTGGTTAGATCTAGTTTCTGTTTGTGTCAGCATAAAAAGCTGCAGCCACCCAAGAGTTAATCCACTATTTGATGGAAAAACAAAAAGAAATTAGATATTTAGTGTCAGCATCATTAGCTCTGTTATTAATTCACATACAAAGGCTGGAATGCATAAGGTGTGTGTGGGGGTTTGTATGAATGTCAATTAGCATGAGCTGGGATGGAGTTTCTGCTGAATTAAAGACAAACTCTTTTGGGGTTGTGCCAATTTTGATGCAAGCTCACACGGAATAAGACTTATTTGACTAGGTGACTGTTGTAAAAAAACCCTCCTGGCAGTGCTGCACTTGGTTGGGGCTACCTCTGAGCAAGCTGAAAAGTTAGGAGAAGTTTCCCAGCAGGTTTCCAAGTGGAGCAGTGGAAAGGGAAATCACATGCCTCCTCCCCTGGGTTAAAAATAAGCTTGGTGCACTTACCACTCAGATCTTCTGATGTGGAGCCTGCAGAAAGTGGGGGCTGAAGCTGACAGTCCAGGATGTCCCCTCCACTTCTCTTCCCTGCATTCTAAGTGAAAATACATTTATAGCATCTATTGCCCTCTCATGTTTTCTTAGTTGCTACTTCTGCTCAGTAAAATCAACTGAAGTAACTCCCCCAGCTTGGTTCCAGCATGATAAATGTGGAATGCTGTTCCCAAATAGTCACTGCATCTCTCCAGCAGGTGAGGGGCAGACACAGCATGCTTCCAAACCTGGCCCCCTGCTTTCTGCCCCTGTGCTGACTTGCAGGTGGCCTGTGAATGCCAGTTTGGGTGCTGGGAGAGCTGTGGAGGAGAGGGGATTGTTTGGCAAACCCTCCAAATGAACTAATTACAACCATTCTCCAAGGTGGGGCTGTGGTACAGTGACAGGGTGGTGGCAAGGAAACATATGTTCAGTGTTACTGTTCTGTGGTTAGTGTGGTTGTCATCAGGTTCTGTTATATCTTAACTTTTCTTTGAGGTGCCAATAAGCAATAATATCCAACTTTTTTGCTGTCACTGAATTCACACCCACACCAACTCCACTGCCACCCTGAACCGTCACATTCTCAATTAAAATGTATTTCTGTAAGAGCTCAGTGATTAAAGAAATAAAGAAGCATAAAACGGAGAGAGCATAATTAATTCCTACCAATAAAAGGTGTTTTTTTTCAGTTGGATGGGTGCATAAGTGTAGGAAGAAATCAAAATTCACGTTCTTCCTTATTCAAAGCTGTTCTTGTCTGGAGAGATGAGCACAGGTAATGAAAACAAATGTTGACAGCAAATGGAAATAAATATCACAGCAGTTGTAGCTGCACTGAAGCATCCATTGTGATCACAAAGTGGGACAAACTCCTTTCTGTCTTGCACTGGGAGTGTGGGGATTTGCAGATGATGTGAATCACCAGAGAGTGCAAACCAGTGTTTTTATAAACCTGTGCTGTTATTAGATGGGTAACACCCACAAGGACACTTCTGTCAGCAGAAAAAAGCATGGCTAGGGCAGTGACAGAACAAACTTCCTACACTGCTTTGCATTTGGAATCATAGGGAAAATTCCTCAAGCCAGAAAGTAGTTCAATATCCATTTCCCATTCAATCTCTGGCTCCTTTTTGTAGCTATAATATAAAGTATTGCAGTTTGGCAAATAAACAGGTAACTCGTTTTGGTTTTGAGTTCCTAAATATCCAACATTGCCTTAGCTTTGTGACTAGAGGAGAATTTCTTTCTGGAAGTCTGTTTATTGTGTGGCCAGAGAGATGGGGTCTCTGATATCCATGCTGTGTTTTGTTGTCTTAATTACCACCCTGGACTCGATTGGACAACAAAAAGCCAGCGAATGGTTTGTAAAGCACCCTCATTTCCAAAGGCCATTCCCACGGGGATCTGTTCCATTCCTTGCCTCACAGGGAGCTGTTCTGTCAAGATGCTGCTGAGTGGGGGGATCTGGGAGGTGAGGCAGACCTTGGGCAGAGCTGGCTGCTGTCCCAGAGCATGGAGCAGCTGCTGGATGGAGAGCAGGTAGCTCTGCTGCATCCAGCTGGAGTGGGAAGGGGCAGAGTGTCTACCTTTTGGTACCCTCCTAACTGTTGCCCAGGTCAAGAAGTGTGACATCTAGAGGTGCCAAGATGCAGTCTGCTCTTTGCTCGTTTACCTTAGTCTAAACATCCTTTGCAGATGCAATTGCTAACTCGCAGAGACCCTGCAATCCACGGGGAGCAATGCTTCATTTATAATCAGCTTTTATAGCTCCCTTTGTGCTTTATTCTGGCACTTGGATTTGTCAGAGCTGAATAAATGGGATGGTGTGGAGTGCTTCTGTAAAACGGCTCACTTTGGGGTGGAAATGTGCTTCAGCATGATGAATGCAGCACTGGAGTGGGATGTGGAGTGCTGCTTACATCTGTGGATTGCACCTCTGGGTTCTGTTCTCACCAGATTATTGTATGAATCATGGATAGGCCATTTCCAGCATTTCTGCTCCTGCATCCCAACCCTGTGGAAGGAATGTGTTTATGCTGTAGGTCTGTGTTGACACCCCTTTGATTGTCTTTTGAAGAGCTAGGCAGCAGGGATGCCATAACATGTCATAGAATGGGTTTTGCACTCATCTACTAATTACTCCACTGCTACCTTGTGCTTCCATCATTTAGAGAACAAATACTTCCCTGAGTTGTAAATTGTCTGAGAAGAAATCATTGTTTTCACATCTATTTATGTGGTGCCTGTCTTGGAGCTTTCATCCCTTGGGTAAGGCAAGCAGAAGGAAAGGTGTTACTAGAATACAAACATGAAACCAAGTGTGTGCTTTGAGATCTTGGAATCAAATATGCTGAGGCTTGTTCAAGCTGTTTTTATCTCCAAGAAAACATGATCAAACATCATTATTTTGATGAGTACTTTTATCTGCTGTACATTAAAAGCAGGCAGCAATTCCCAGTGTGTCACAATCCATCAGTTAATGGAGGAAACTAAAGGACATGAGCAAAAGGCACCTCTCCATTAATGAGATCTGAAGTAAGGCTCCCTAATTCCTGCTGGAATATAGGAAAGGTATGCTCTGGGGTGGTTTAACTTCTGAGGAGTTTGCTTGATAATGAATACTGGCTTAAGAATAATTGATACTAATTCAGAATTAATATCTGAAGTAGGTTTAACAACTAATAAAAGGGTCTGTTGTGTATTTGTTCAGCCTAGAATAGCATCTCCTGTGTTTTAGACTAGTAACTTTTTCCATCAAGTCCAGAGATGTGTTTGTGAAATAGTTTTGTGTCATTTGGAAAACGGATAGAAGAATTCTAGCTGATGTGAAGGAAGAAAGCTGGGAAGCAGGAAAGCTGAAAACCTGTAGATATGATTTTGCAGAGTGACAGGTTAATGGATTTTCAACGTTGTACGTAGGAGAGTCCCACGTTTTGTTTGAGCTCACTAGTTCTGACAGGAGTGTGTTGGGGAAGGTGGTTTCCCATCTTTTCTGTGGAAAGGGAGGAAGGGAGGCATTTCATCTAACTAGTCCCTAAATGAAAAACAAGTGTTTGAATGAATGTTCATCACAATATTTGAATTACTTCTTTTTTTTCAGATAATTGCTTTTGATGAACTTCGGACAGACTTCAAAAGCCCCATAGACCAGTGCAACCCAGTCCACGCAGTGAGTACAGCCAGAGGCCTCCCCACAGCACCTACTAAAGAAAGGGAGAGGCACTGAGCTGCCAGTGAAGTATGAGAGTGGAAATGAATGTAGAGTCTGCTGTGATTTCATCTGTAGTTTGGAAATTTTCTTTATTGGGCCAGTGGACAGATAAGGGACTATTTGTGCCAATAGGTTTCCTTTTTGCTGATGGAAGCAGGAGTCATTTTCAAGTTCAAGACCTGAAGGATATATCATGTGATGCTCATGCTTTCTTTTCATCTTTTCTGTTTGAAAATAATTTGATTTCTCTGTGTTCAAGCATGGGACAGCCACCTTCTTCCATACTGTCTGTATCAACAGATTAAAAGCTTGAACGTTCCTAGACCTCTCTGTCCCATAGCAGGGCTCTACATTCTCCCGTGCTTTAAGAATAAACAACAAATTCTGCTGCATCTGCTGTGGAAAAGGTTAAACATCACCCTGGGACTGTAAACTCCATTTTACCTAATGAACCAAAATGCAACCCAGATTTAAACATATTTATGTTTAGCTGACTGCTGTTACAAATACATGAGATTTGTACCACCAGAGCTGAGAACTTGGCTCCCCATCATCTCCCTGGGAATTGCAATGCCAGGTGCTGAATTTGATCTCTGCAGAATATCAGATGATACCAGATGATAACCAGATTCAGCAGCTAGTGCTTGGCCATTTAACCTTGTTTCATAACTCAGCAGAGAATTTGCACTGCTGCTCACACCACTGATGATTTTAAGCATAATCTTTACATGAATCTTTGAAGAAGAAGACTTGTTTGATGTTCACTTAAAACATAAGCAAAGAGTAAGACCAGGATAAGAAAATTATATTATTATATTTGCTGCCTGTAAACTGCCACTGCCTCATTGTCTTTCCAACATGGTGTTTCTTTTTGGGCATAAACTTGGGGACAGGAAAGGAAAAGAGACATTTCCATGTTGTTCTTGCTGCTAGAGGAAGGGCTGCCACAACAACTTCATGGTTGTTTTTCCCCTACAAAATGATCTTGAAGCCAGAAGTTGGGTATCTGAGAATGCAAGACCAAGTCTGTGGTGTAGATGGGCATGGGGCTTTGCAATGGGTAAATCATTTGGCTTGCAAGGTGTAGAGAAAAAATGAATACTGTGATTTCAGCTAAATAACAGGTTTTGCTTCCCTGCAACCATTAATGATGCCCTTGACCCATTGTAATTGTGATCTCTTGTCTTTAAACACCAGCTGATCTCCTGTCTCTTGTGTCTCCTGTTGACAGAGAGAACGGCTGAGGAATATTGAGCGTATTTGCTTCCTCCTGAGAAAGGTGAGCACACACTAACCCAGATCTGGGGGCTTCAGGAGAGATAAAGCCACTCAGGGATGCTCTGCCTTCATTTTCTCTTTGAGTGGTCCTGGTACTCCACTGATGAAAGGCTGGATTCTACTGCAGAGGTGGATGGCATGGTGACCTTGTAAAGACAGAGTAAGGCAGCTGATAAAAGTTGAACATAATAGAAAATTTCTGGATAAAAACTGAAACTCCAGAGCATCAGCCCATTAATTTTGGAACATGCTTTTTGAAGACAGTGTATAGTTTTCCAATTGCAGTTTGAGGTGCTGTTCTAGCCCTATCAACTGCTGATATTGTTGTAGTCCATGCTTTAGAAACAACCTTTTTTTTGGTACAGCAGCTTAATATTTGATAAACTAAATATTTTATTAGCCATATATTAAGTTTTTTAACTGACTGACTAGAAAAGTTGAGATAAGAGTATTTATTTTAACTTGACACAAGAGAGATGGTGAGTGCCTCAATTTCTGAAGGATTTGAAGGAACTCATAAATTGCAGGATTGATACATTCATGGGTTACTCATCCATAGCTTGAAAGACAGTTTTCATAAACATTCATTATTCTCATGACTGTTGCATTGAAGGAAAAATATTCAGAGCTCCAAAGTATTTTATTCTATATATTCAAGCTTTTATAAGTTGCCTCCTGCAGATTAGTAATGGAGCCACCTAAATTATTCTGCATTTTTACTTACAAAGATAATCACTGAAGTGTGGACTGGTGGCTGCATCCTCATCAAGCTAAGACCTGAATTCAGATATGGTTTTAAGAATCTGATGGCCTCATCCTTAGGGGTTTTGGGAAAGCCAGTGCTAGGGACTGTTGGTTTGAGGTGTAGCTGTGACTCCAGAGAGAATCTATGGAGTGGCACTCTCTGATCAGCCAGAACCTGAGTGGAATCTGTTTGTGGCACCATTGTATGTGACTGGTAGGAGCCACATTTAAGCACTTAGCCTGTTTATGACACTAGGGAGATGAAAATAAGAGAAAATACCTATCACCAACAGCTTCTCATTCTATCAAATAGGCAGCTAGCCAGTTTCAAGATGTGTCCCAGTTTCTTGGATGCAAAGCAACTGGTGAGTGGTACCATTAATGGATGTGAGCCCCATGGGAAGGCCTTGCCTGCATCAGTGTTTAATTTTTAGTGAGCACCCAACCTCACTGTGAACAGAAAAATGGAGCATTTTGGCTAATTACAGGCTCTGGATCCATAAAGGATTGGTTTGCTTCTGGTTCAGTTAAACACTTTGTTCATTCAACCTCTTCTGTAGGGCCACGTTGGTTTTAATGGTGAGATTATGTGCAGGAAGAGGAAGGAGCAATAACTACAGAGATTTGTAATCACAAAATCTGGCAAACTTCAGTCTGTACAGTATAAAGCATTACCTGTTTGGGAAAATTTGGGAAAAAACAGTAAATAATTGAGTGCCAGCTATATAGATAGGAAAATACCATTTAAAGTACTTCCAGCAAGCACTAATTATGTCCCTCATGATAACATAGTGTGGCTTTTGGTCTCTTTCTATGAAACAACAACCTATCTGTTTCTATGTCTTGAAGTCTTCTTTCAAAGGGCTTTGCAAAGAGTGATGTCTTCCTACTGATGACACAACTTGGTGCTCAAGATCTGCTGTAAATCTGTTTTTTTAAGGGTTTATAGGTGGGTATAGAAGTGTGTTAGTTCAGTATACACTGGTTTTAAGAGGGGTGCTTGGGAATTACTAAATGGGAGATTAATCCCATTGGAGAGAGGGGATCCTGCTGCTCTGGAGCCCTCAGCACAGCAGGGCCATGGAGCTGCTGGAGCAGGGCCAGAGGAGGCCACAGAGATGCTCAGGGGCTGGAACAGCTCTGCTCCCAGGACAGGCTGAGGGAGCTGGGATTGTTCAGCCTGGAGAAGAGAAGCTCCAGGGAGACCTCAGAGCACCTGCCAGTGCCTGCAGGGAGCTGCTCCAAAGCCTGGAGTGTGCTCTGTGTGGCTGCTGTAACTTGTGTCACTGAATTTTTGTGGGGTTATTAAAATATATTCAGTTAGTGATGGCAGCAATATTATGTAATTGCAGTTGCACCCAGAGTTCAAGAAATCTACATATCTGATTGGTTCCTATTGGATATAATTATTTTATCACTGAGGACAATTAGGAATTAAAACATGATCTATTTAATTAATCAACCACTGTAATATTCTTATTTTACCTTTGAGGAGGTTTAAATTAAGCTGTGATTAGCTTATGTATTGTAATATTTGATTTAATTTAATCCTTTTTAAGGAGGAGAGTTGATTGAACTTGCTTCCTGCTCAGATTTCTTTGCTCATGCCAAACCCTGCTGAACAATTTACATGCCCTTCCTGAAATTATCAACAAATACTTGTTTTTAAACCCCATTATGCTAAAGGAAGAGTGCTTTCTGAACAGCAGAACTGGAACTCACCTGGGAGGGATTGGAGGTAGATAAAAGACTCATTTTCCTACTCTATTGGAATATTTTAGTCAAGTTAGGCATAAAATTCACAAAGCTGCGAGTGTAAGAAAATACTGAAACAGAGCACAGTCATTTTTCTTGATTCTATTTGGCTTTGGGTTTGGCTTTTTTGTAGTTTGGGGCTTTTTGTGACACGTCCTGAAGGGATGATTGGAAGAGAGCTAATTCAGCAAGAACTCAAACCACAGGCAAGGTGACATTAATCTCAAAGATGTTCCAGATGAACTTGAACTGTCTTGGAAAAGACAAACATGCAGACAGAAAAACCCTTCAGGGATAACTTTGACTAACCACATGTAGCCACTTCAGCACTAGCAGCAGCAACAGTAGGTTGTGAACCAGGAGATGGGGTGTTCAGAAAACCCCAAACCACAAAACATCTTCACCTCAGCTCTTTGGAAGCAAGCTGGAGCATTTTAGTTGGGAGGCTGCCAATGCTGCTTCTGTTCCAATACTTCTGTCACTGTGGTTTCCAGTGGAGCTGGGTCTGATGGAGTAGTGGTGGAAATTTATTCTGTACTCAATAGTTCTGATTAAATTCTGGGGTTTGCTGCTCTCCAATAAAATAAAATCTTTTACATTCATATTCCACAGTATATACCATAATACACATACGACAGTTAAATTTTACTGCAATTACAAGCTTTGGCAAATAACCCAAACCAGTGTTACTTTAAAGAGCAATTCTAGAAGACTAAGATATTGTAAATATCAGTATTTCAAACCCTTGGCCTTTGGGAACAGCCCCTCTGCAGGCTTTGGAGCAGCTCCTGCAGGCACTGGCAGGTGCTCTGAGGTGCTGCCAGTTTGTCCTGCATCTGTTGGGTGAAGGAGACTGATCAATCTGCACTGGAGCAATTGCCATATGAAATCTTTTTTGTGCTTGGACCTTGTTAGGTTGCAAATCTTCTCCTACATATCCCTTTGGAGAGTGCCAAGTGGCACAGTAGCTGATATCAATTGACTGATCATATTCTTTTCTTCTTGCTAAATTTTGCTGGTTATTATCATGTTCACAGTTTTCTTTCTTCTGCCTCCTAGTCCCTGACAAGGCTGAGCTAATGCTGTGGATTTTCAAGTTTGTATTTCTGGCTCTGTCAGCTGATTGCCTCATCATGGAATTAGGGATTTAGAGGTATTTGACATGATTTCAGTTGGTCTGCAGGCTGATAGTCATTAACTGACTACTTCTGTAAGCCTGGTTCATTAAAATGCTTAATATAAGGTCATATAAGGAGAGGTAGCAACTGTGATGTATTATCAGAAGGAAATTTTAAAGCAGTGTGTATCCATCCATATGTAAGAAGGAATCCCACTTTCTCCCTGGGGTTGAAAATTCTCCTAGGCAGAAACTACAGCAATAAGACAATTAATTTGCTGCAGAACTGGGAATAGCAGCAACAGTTTCACCTTTTGTAGTGCCATAAATTGGTTTATTCAACCTTCAGAAAGATGTTTGAATTCCTCATTTAATTACACTTGACAGCAAAGGATGTTGCAGAGAGGTGAGTCTGCAGGGTAATTATACACCAGCTTTGTGCTCTGCACCTCCTAACCAACAGTCAGCATTTTGGCTTTGAAGTCCAGGTGCTTGTGTTGTCTGAAAGGAAAAGGGAATTTTTATCCTAGTCCTCAGGTCCTCTTGGCCTGTGGAAGCAGCAGTGGCATTCAGAAGCTTTTACCCAAGCAAGCATTGCTGGGTATAAAATGATTCCATCAATTACTGTGTATTTTAAAATATATTTTATAATTCCAAATGCTTTTATTTATTTCTTTTTCCCCCTAGACTTTGCCTTGCAATTCAGTGTTGGCTCAGATCAAAAAACTATTGAACATCCCTGGATTTAGGAAGGGTTTGACTCCAAGTTTGCCATTCATCTGTGAGGTTGAACAGCAGGAGCAGCTGGGATAACCCCCTGTGGGCATTCCCAGTCTTCCCTGACACTGGCAGCTTGGAGCAATCTTTGTTTATTGCTCTGAGCTGAGAAACATGTTGATATTCAGTCATACCCACACGTGGAATAGGCCTGGACTTAGGTTTGGATCTAAAGTTCTTATAATTTAGACACCCTTTAGATAAAAACTTTGCAGTGATTGCTGTTAATCTTCTCTTTTAAATATTTAATAACAATCCAAGTGGCCACCAAAGTATCAGCCTGTAACAGACACACTTCTTGCTTTCTAATTCAGCTTTTTCCAGTGCTGTTCTGGAGGATATGTAAACGCATGTCCTTATGATAGCAGAACAGCACAAATAACAGCAGAATGAGGCTGAAGAAGCAGCACAAATGTGCACGAGTTGCCTGTGGTGTCCTCCTGAGAGCAGTGTACTTAGCTGTAATGGAATTTATTCATCTGTTCCTCAGAGCTGCATGGGAGATACTGGCAAAATCTGCCTTGCTAATGCACTGTATTTGCTCTAATTTGCTATGCAAGAAAGTAAATATTTGCATTTTAATCAAAGCAAAACAAATGGGGGTTAAATGGAATGTCAGTGGCACGTTAGCAGCCCGTGGGTTTGAGTTAGGATCAGACCCACCAAAGCCACTGTGCAGTTACAAAAATCAGTGCAATACCTACAAACAGAGTGCAGCCATTTCACACCAAACCTCTTACATGCGTGCAGACTGGCTCTGCTGGCACCTAAATATCCTTCCTTACATTCAGATGCTGCAGTAAAGCTGTTGGAGTAGCAGGGTGGGGATTGTCTTGGGCACATCTGCACCCTGCCAAGGCTGCTTCCTCAGGCTGGCAGCTTCTCACCCACAGATGGGAAGAGCCCTGCAGGGAGCACTCAGATTTCAGCCTTTAGCAGACTGGCACTCTCAAGCAGACCCCCGGGAGGTGCCCTGAGGGCCCCTCCTTTGCCATGCAGAGGGGTGAACTTCGTGTTAATGATCACTGAGATTTCTGCATCCCTAGAGCTGCCTGTGCAACAAGGGGCTGGGTTGCTAGAGCCTAATGAACATAGAATCCTTCAGGGTGGAAGAGCCCCTTGGGATCATCCAGTCCGAACATTAACCTGCTCTGCACAGTTCACCCCTAACCCATGTCCCTCAAACCCACATCCAAACCACCCTGAAACACTCCCAGGGCTGGGGACTCAGCCCCCTCCCTGGGCAACCTGTGCCAGCCTCTCGATGTTCTTTCAGGGAAAAAGTTTTCCCTTCTGCCCTGGAGCAGCTGGATCCATCCCCTCTGGTTCTGTCACTGCTGCCCTGTGAGCAGAGCCCAGCACCAGCCTCTACACTGTCCTTTCACCACAGCTGAGGTACTAACTGCCACTGTCACCAGTTTGGGATGAGCAGGGGAAGGTGATACAAGCACTTGGAATATCCCAGCTGTGGGGCATCCCTGCTGGCTGTGTCTGAAACACCAGAGTGAGGTAGGGCAGGAAAGCTTTGGGTACCCTGTTTCGTGTCAGTGCTGTGGGAACAAGAGAAGTTCACACTCCAGGGTTGCTAACCCAGCTTCTGATACTGGCTCTGAATGAATGGTAAAAAAAGAAAGGTTGGGAAGGTGTCTCCTGATCCCTGCTGAGTGGAAAAGAACAGTTTGCAGAGGAGATACACTCCTAAGGTCACAGCACATCTGCTGTGTGGGGCACGGGGGGTTGGAATTGTGCTTTAAAATTCATTTTATAACCCCTGTACCTGTTGGCTGTTGTGACCTCCCATAGGCTCTGCAATATTTATAGATGTTCTTGATGCATGTCCTGTAAAGACCTGATCTTTTCTCTCTCATTCTTGCTGAAGGTATTATTTATGTAATGACAAAGCTTAAATATTCTGGTCCAAAACTAAATTCAGTGTAATCTATAGGTTTTGAACGTAATAATCTATAAAATTTGGATATAAATGCTGCAGAAGACAAAAATGAGGCAATGAGAAGTGAAAGGCTGGGCCTAAATATAGACTTGTTTATTAGCTGAGATGGAAAGAGCATCCAGAAATCCTGTCTTTGAATGCTAGAGCTGGTACTGGGATACAGATGGATATTGTGCTGTGTGAGAGTGATAATTAGGTTCTTTCTGTTATTTTACTGTGTGGAGTGACTTCCTGGTGAGCAAGGTGGAGGGGTGGAAACACAGCCCTTGCATCCTTTCTGTCACATGTATCTGCATCTGAGTCTTCTCTGTGTGAAGAGAACAATTCCAGGGCTTTGCAGGACATGGCTTTGAGGGACTCAGGATGCTTTGGTTCCAGGGGTTTGAATATTTACTGCTGCAGACTTTTACATGATAGATCAGAGCAAAACTTTCAAAGGTATAGTAGTTTCTTTCCCCTGGTTATGTTACAGCAAAAGATATTTCTGACCAGCAGCATTTTGGTCTGGAAGGTGCCCTCCTTGGCAGGGGGTTTTCCACAGGTAATGGCAGCCAGCAGGGTTTCTGGTGATCAGTCTGTAATGCCATTCTTTAGTTTGGGACTCAAAGCCCTTAAGAAAGCAGAGGTTGTTCCCTGAATCAGGGTGTTTCTCAATCAGAATAGAATATATCCTTTTTATTTCTCTCTCCTGTTTCTATCCTGTTTACCATCTACAGCTTCATATCATAGACTGTCAGGGGTTGGAAGGGAGCTAGAAGATCATCTAGTCCAACCCCCCTGCCAGAGCAGGGTCTTGTATCATCAAATATGACCTCCCAGGAATGAATTAAAGGTGTTTAATGTGCACCACAGAAAATACAGTTGAGTACCTCAGAAGGATGAAGGATTGGTTGTTGTTTGTTCCTCAGCCAACTTTCTCCTCTCCAGGAGCTGAGTCCTGTGCTTGCTCAAGCTGATTGAAAGATCCCATTGTTTTCAGAGGATATCAGGCTGCAGGATGATTCTTACAGCCAGCAACTGAGACACTTATTTTTTTAGTTATTTAGTTATTCCATTTATTTTTCCTCACAGGCATTCCTGTTAGTGCCTTTGCTTTATGCTTTCAATTATCCCACCTTCTCTGAGATCTGGTAAATCACCTGAATACAAACTGTAATTGGTTTGTTCAGGCAGGATTTTGTTTGATCTTTTGCCTGAATTCTCTTCAGAACTGTGCTCCTTTATTTATTTATATCCACAGAAAAAATATCACACCAAGGATGGGGTGAGGAGATAGAACAAATGGGTCTTTTATAGCAAAAGCATAGTTAGATTTAATTTACACCAGAGACTGACTGGAAAGTGAGTCCATTTCAGAGAGCTCAGTGTTTCCTTTGCTTCCTTCCCAGCTTCAAGGATGATTTGTTGTTGTGGGGGCTTTTTTTGGTTGTTTTGTTGGTGTTTTTTTAAGCTCTGCATACAATTTCACTGTGGATTTCCTTCCTTTTTCCTACCAGTCATCCCACTGCTCAGGCACCAGTTCTTGCTGTGGATTGTGTTGGAATCCAAAACTCCAGTATGTGATAATGAATACAATACACTTTCAAGTGTTGTGATATTTAGTGGGCAGATTTACATCATGAAGACCTTTCTTGTCTGCAGTTTGTGAGGAAGATGAATCATTCTCTGGGGAAAGGTTATAGTCATGTTGTAAATTACTTTCTAAAGAGAAAACCAAAAAAAAATCCAGCAGTGATAACTAATTGCCATGTGCAATCTGAACTAGGTAATTGTATTATTATTGTCACCCACGTAAAATCAGCTTTTGAGCATGTTGAAGGTGGTGTGGACACACAGATATCCAAATGCTAACTGCTTCAAGTAGTGAAGTTAAATGGAAGTAAATAAGTATGTTCCATGTGAGGTGGAAAGAACCAAGAAGATGCAATTCATTGCAGCACAGCTTTGTGGGAGTAGGTAGGTATGGGGATAGCAGGTTTCATATTGATTTAAAAATAGAGCTCAGTTTTAAATTAACAAGATAATAAAGCCAGCTAAGAAAGGGGAAAGCAGTGGAAAAAAAACCAAAATGCCTTTAGAAAAAACTACTCTGAATCAACACCACAGACATTTCTGCTCCTGCCAGATGCCCACTCACTTTCACTTTTAATAGAAAGAATCATCCTGGGTCTGAGACAAGGAGTATGGGGAGCCCTGGATTGACTGAAGAAGTGAGTTTCCTGGCTTAGTGGGATTTAGCTTTCAAGGCCAACTTCCTGATGGTTTTGATCTCTTGAGGGTGTTCAGAACTTAGCAAAATGGCAGAAGCAGCCTTTTATTTTTGCAAGGCTTCTCCTTGAGTAACAGCTTTATTGTTTCCTTCCTGAGTGCATCAGTAATGAAACTCAGTTCTTGAAGCACTCTTTTCCAGACACTCATTTAGTCTCACAATGCTGCTGTGAGGGAGGCACTGAGATGATCTACACGTTGTAGACAGAAATCTGGAGCAGCAGCTCAGACACGAAGCGATTTATCCCACGCCTCTTACAAAGCCCCTGGAGTGCAGCCATGGATGGAACCTGAACAAACCTGGGGCTGCATCCTGTGCTCATTGCTCACAGCCAAGCTGTCTGTCAACTGGGCTATGTCTGGAGACACACACAGACACCAGGGAGACTTGCAGAGATGGTGTTTTCTGAAAACCTGCTTAGGTGACTGAAAAAAAAAGAGGTTTTCTACTGACATCTCTTCTTTCTGTCCCTTTCTTTCCAGCTGGTGTTGCCCGAGTACTCCATCCACAGCCTCTTCTGCATAATGTTTTTGTGTGCTCAGGAGTGGCTCACACTGGGGTTAAATATTCCTTTGCTTTTTTACCATTTCTGGAGGTAAGCCCATCTTCTGTATCCTCACTGCTTCTTAGGCTGACTTGTCAGCTTGGTACTCATGCATGCACCACAATGTGTTAGTGTGGCTGGATAGCATTCCTAGAAGCTTTTGGGGAGAGGCTGAGGGAATTGGGATTGTTTAGTCTGGAGAAGAGGAGGCTGAGAGGTGACCTCACTGCTCTCTCCAGCTCCCTGATCATTCCAGATGTCTTCTGCTCTTCCAGGTACTTTCGTTGCCCAGCAGACAGCTCAGAGCTAGCATATGATCCACCTGCAGTCATGAATGCAGACACCTTGAGTTACTGCCAAAAAGAGGCCTGGTGTAAGCTAGCTTTCTATCTCCTCTCCTTCTTCTACTACCTGTACTGGTAAGTCTGGTCATTTAAGGAGATAGCTGCAATTACTGCTGTGTGATCTTTGAGGGTGGGTGAAATAGCAAATGTTGTGATAATGACATTACATCCAATCAAAACCAGCAGACATTTTATTTTGCTTATGATTATCTTGAATCATAGTGATGCTCAAGATGGTAATAAGTGGGTAGATAGATGGGGGGTAGGAACATGGGGTGCCCCATGCCTGGAGTCATTCCTACAGGCTCCTTCCATGACAGGGTAAGCCTTGGTGTGGACCAAGCCCCTAATTAAAGTAAATTCCTGAAGACATGCACCCCAGTTGTTGAGTGTCCCTTTCAGCTTTCAGATGTCCTTAGTGCACAGTCACAAATGAACAATGTAGGAATACATGAAGAGCATGTTTAAGGTAAGGCCTTGGCAGGATCCCTGTGCTTTTGGTCACCTCTGTCACCACAAAACTGCCTGGCAGCAAAGGTTAACAGGCTCTAAATGGAGGTTCTGTTTCTTCTGCTTGCTCCTCCATAATGTGTTTGCACAGGGTGCCTCTTCCAGCCAGCTTTGCATGCAGTAGACCCTCTGTAAGGCAGATAGAAGAAGATAAATGTGATTTCTCTTTTGATTCCTGCTCCATTATCTGTTCTGTTGTTCCTCTTATCTTGAGGAGTGATTGCTGGAGGTTGTTGTTTCTCAACATGACTTTGAAATACTCTTGTGAACCAAGTTGCCTGTCCACACTGCATGTGAATGTGCCTGTGTCTGCATCCATGGCAGAGAGAAAGTAGAAAGGCTCAGGCTGGCAGTTATGCTGGACAAGTTGGAGTGGACTAGATGATCTTCTAGGTCCCTTCCAATCCCTAACATTCTGTGATTCTGTGAATTTCTGTGTGTGGAGATAGCACACAGTGAGGCCCACCTGCAGAGGGGAGCATTTTTCACCCCCAGTTTTGCACTGGCTAAAAGACACTGTCCAAGTCAGCTGTGTAGGGTGGTCTAGCACTGCTGGGACCCCACTGTGGTGCAGCTTCCTCTGAGTCCTGCTTCCTTCATTCCACAGGATCCAAAACCAGCTGCCTGGTGCTAAATAAAATAGTATTAATGACACTCTGGAGCTGTGGCAATGCACTGCTATTGCATTCACAGTTGCATTTGCTGGGTGTGGATCCTCTCCAGCTGCTGTCTGCATTTGATGTTTCTTCTGCTGCCTGGGTTTATTTCCAGAGGAAGCAAAATAATGCAGTTTCATGGGAAACCTTGCTTGGCCCTGCTGAGAGTTGCTTGCTGAAGCTTTAAAGATCAAACACACAAAAGGAAAATGGTTTTGTTTCTTCACTGCTCAAATGCAGACATCAGGCTGCACTTTAATAAGCTCACACACAGCTTGTGGCTCAGTAGGGTGTCAGTAATGAATTTGTTATTTCTTGAGTGCTTTTTGATACCCATCTTGAATATACCATAATTAAGATGCTTTAGAGAAGCAAGAAGGCAAAGGAAAGCACAGGCCATTACAGTCAGACCTGAGGAACAGACAGTGAAAGGTTAGAGATATCAAAGTGTTCATTTTGCTTCAAAAGGGTACTTTCATATTGTCTCTTTCTTTTACATTCAGCATGATCTACACTTTGGTGAGCTCTTAACTGGAAGATCATCATTAAAGACTGAAAACAACAAAGGCTGGAGGTGCAAGGATGAGTGAGCCAAGTGATGCATGATTAAAAAAAAAAGCAAGCAAGCAAAGAAAGGACAACTTTAAACTCAAGAAGTAAATAGACTGCATGAAAAGAGACCCAGCAGTAAACAGGGTACATGAAAAAGACACCCATCCAGAAGAAGCAGAATATCATGGGAGAATGGTGGAGTTCCCTGTGTTTGTCTCCTGCTTCTCAATGTGCTACTTTCTCAAAACTCAATGACTTTCAAAACCCAAACACAAAAAAAACCCAACAACGACCAAAAAAACCCCAACAAGGTGGGCCAAGTTACACAACTATTCACCTCTCCTGGGATAATGCTGCTTGGTTTAGTGGATTCATTATAAACTCTAGTCCCTACTGTCTTCCAGGGAGCAAAGTTCCTTTCCTTAATGACTGTTGTGGCTGGAAGGAGCAGAGGGCAAGTTATCTTGCACAGAAAGAAGAGCTGTACAGCACATTCAGAGAATGAGCACTGCCCAGAGTTCAGATCAAATGTGTGACTGTTCTGCAGGGATGTTCACAGGACAGCAATCAAACAAGGATGTTGGATCTTGTGGAATTGTTTTAGTGTTTTGGTCTGTTTTGATTTTTTTTTTCCCCACCCATAACAATAATAACAGAATTTGCAGTTGCAGTGTTCTGTTTTCTAATGATATATTATTATTCCTATAGGTCAACAGCCAGTATATTTCTGTACTTCATTTGTGATGCACAAATAACATAGTGATATGAATAAACACATTAGATTTGGCCTAATGATGCCAAGCACTTATCCAAATGGTGTTCCTCTGACTGAAAAAAGAACCAAACAAAGGTAAAAACTGCCTAACTACATCAATATCTAAGCAGGATTGTAACATAGGTATTATATTAATCATAATGCTGGATAACAAGATACTGGACCAGCTAATTGTGGTCTGTAATTCTGTTTTTCAGTTTAATTTCTGCTGTCAAATTTGAGCTGAAACAAATGTACAAAATGGTTTTGTCTTGTATGATGTTCAGTTTTTGATAATTTAAAGGTTTTTAAATTTTATCATAGAATTCCCATTTACAATCAGATAGATGGGCTGTATATCTTTATATATATATGTATATACCAATACACACCTACACAAATACAATCTATTGCTATTTGATTGACAGGTCAAGTCCTCAACTGCTGCTAAATAGATTTCATCCTGAACCTCATGGAGCAGGGCTGCTTCCCTCAGAACCACTAAGGTATTGCACTGGTGCTCTGGGTAGTAGGCAGATTAGAATTCACAGAAACCACTTGGGTCTTGCTTTGAGAGTGAGCTAATGAGGTATTTTGCCACCAAAAATGCTGCAGGGAGGCCCATCTGTGCTCCTGGCTGAGTTACACCCAGCCTTGTTGGCACTGCCTCACTGCTGACCCTGCCAGATTTCTCCTGGCTGTTCAGAACCCATTGATTGTTTCCTTCCCCAACTCCAGGGACTTTTTAGCCTGAGCACAGGACTTCAGCAGTCTGAGATTCAGCTCAGGGCCTGTTCCAGAACATGGTGGAGAAGCAATGGCTCAGTGGAGTCACCTTGTGCATGGCAAGGCCCAGACTGCCCTGGAATTCCTGCTTGCACACACTGCCAGGGCTTGTCTGACTTGATCTGGCTGGGTTCATAAAGTCAGCCTGCAGAGCACAGACTGCTGCTGGACCATGCCAACTGCCACAGCATGCTTGGGAATTTCTTGGAGTGCTAGCTGGCCTACACAAAATGACACCATGGCTCATTGTAACAGTGTTTAGATGGCCAAGTTGTCTGAAGTGCTGATGTTTTTTTATTTACAAGTGCAGGCAGAGCCAGTAGGGCTTGCTGCAGGTAGTTGTAATTTCTTACAGCATTCACAGTTCTGGAAATGATGGTTGTAACTCAGTTTATACTCTACATCATAACCACAGCATCTAGTTCTACAGAAGGAACTCAATAATAACTCCCTCTCCAATCCTGTCTCTTTTGCTGGAAGGGTGGATGTAATTTCTTAGGAACAGCAATTTTCTCTCACATGCTCTGGTGACACAGATAAGTCCCCCCAAAATCATAATACATCATCTCCCTCTGCTCCCTCAACCAGGTGTGCAATGGGCACCCACTTGAATATATTTATTTTCCTCATTGGCACCATCTGGACAATGAGAAGGGTGATCCCTGGCTTGTGAAATCCTTCCACACACGCAGTGCTTTTTAAACTTAATTAATAATAACTGTTGACTCTTGTTAAAGGAAGAAACTGGAAGAGAATGAGAACTGGATGAGCTGCTTAGCATCAGGGCAGGTACCCAGAGAGCTGGCCTGGTACTGGAAAGGCAGCCCTGTTGGCAAGGTGTTGGCTCTGCCTGTGCTGATTATCATCAGGTAATTGCAGCAGTGCTGAGGAGAACTGGTGCTGCTCTGTCTGCAGCACAGCAAGGCAGTGCTCAGAGCAGGATGCTTCGCCTACAAACAGTTCACTGCACTTAAGCTGTCAGAAATGTTTTTCCATCTGTTTCCCTGGGCCATACTCTTTTCTTTTGCAGTGGAAGGAGAAGTTCTCCAGCCTACACCTTTCCTGCAGGAGCCAGGCTGAGGTGCTTGTGAGCTGACACTGCTGTTGGCATCATGATTACTCACACATTACTATGGGTTATTAGCAATCTATTGCTCTGCCTTTAGTCTGTCTCCACGGGATGTTTTGGTAAAAATCTAGATGTATTTTTACAGGGCATGATCCAAAACCTTCCCATTCACTGGAGATTTTCCAGTGGATCACTTAGTGGCCATTACTCCAGAGCTACATGGGGAATGGGGCTGCACTAAAAGCCCTCTGAGTTTTGCCAGCAGGGATCCTGTCCTGTAGATTGTCATCTCATAGCCTAAGTGAAACACACATTTCAGAGAGATAACCAACATTTCCCTGCTCATGCCAGACTGTCACAGAAGCTTTTACTTGGTAAAGATCTGGCTTCATGGAAATTAATCACATTTTTGCCTCTTTTCATGCAGTGTTGTACCATTTCCACCAAGATGTCAATGGAAATTAATAATACCAAACAAACCCCAAACACCCCCAACAAAAGTTAATAACTTGAGTTAATAAAAAATGTTATTGGGTGTTCTATAAAACTTCGGTTGCTACAAGTAGATCAAAAGGTTGAAATAAAGCAAGGCATTCTTTCTTTGGGAAGCAACAAATATTGGGTTGCCTGCCATCTGTGCTGCACTGAACTTTGCATTGGTGAGCTCAGTCCATACTCTGCTCTGCTGAGGATTCATTGCTCATGAACACATTGTTCTGGTTTATTTTTGCTCTGCACAGTAATGCAGTGGTAGGTGGAAAGGAGGAAAAGCTCTGCTCTAAAATCCAGTATTTTTTTCCCTCCCATAGGTTACCCTATGAACTGTAACCAAACTAAGGGAGTATTTCAGTAGTTTAGCTCAACCAAAGGATTGAGGAGATGAGGAGCAGATAATATTCTGCTACAGTTTAATAAATCACAGTTCTATTCATATTTTTAAGTGTTTGCACAATTAAAGTAGTTATTTTCTTACCTTTAAATTGCTGGGCAAGTTTTCATGTAAGAGAAAATGCACTTTTGTGCAGTCAATCTCTCAGCTCACCACCTCCTAACTGGAGCATTTTCTTGCTCCTGCATTTTCTTTCTCCTGCATTTTGTCTGTCTTGTCACTTCAGATTATGAGCTCTTCCAGGATGGAGCCATTTCTTGCTCTGAGTAATGCCTGGCACTGCACAGCTGAAATTGGGAATTATGAAGTCTAGGTGGTATTATACTCATAAATAATTAATACTTTTTTTTTTTCTTTCTCATGGGAGGAAGCAACTAAATTCAGTAGGATTAATCAAAATGTATTTGTTCCACTGCTGCCAAGATTAGTACCCAACCTGGTGTGTTGCTCTGCCTCAGGGCCTCCTGACAAACCCAAGTGTGTGAATAAAGGTTTAACCCTTTCTCCTCCCACTCACCTTGATTTTGGCCACTTAGTTTTTCAGTTGTAGAATCTTGAGTTCAACACTAGGTTTTTTTTCTATCTATGTATTTATTTTCCAAGAGGTTGCATGAGATGATCTATGAAGGAATCTGAAGTTTTTCTACATCCCTTGTAATATGATTTTATAAACATTTCAATAGTTGAGTCTTTAACTTCATGCTCCTTGATACACAGACAAGCTCTCTAGAAACAAATTCTTGTCTGTTAATATAATGAACAAAGGGAAGTGTTCTTCTTTTTGGATTTTCAACAACATTGGTTTCCCCCTCTCACTAAAATGGGGTGAATGCTGAAATATCCAGTTTTTTAATGAACACAGAAATTTCCAGATGGAAAATACCAGAAAGGAAATGGTTCACAAATGCTGTGTACCTTGAAATCAAGGGGTTTGTGGTTAACACATGGCTGGTTCTATTATGAAAGCTGCCTTGGCAGCAGAAGCCTTTACAATGTGGAATGACTTTTGTTTTAAGACATGGGAAGTCCTTAGTTGCTAAACCCAACTTGTTCATCAGCTCAGCTTCTGGTTTGTGAGAAATCTGATGCATTTTCACTCTGAGCAGTTCACAGGCCTGTGGGCTGTGATAGGTGGCCTGGAATGCATGATAGCTGTCAGGAATACACTAGTTGACTGAGAGTTACTACAATTACCTGCTTTTATTCACATTCAGCAAGCAAAACTGGAGACAAACCCAGGGCAGGGTGTGAAATGGTGCCCCTGTAATCTTCTGATTTGGGCCATTGAAGTGAATTCACCTGAGAACCTGTCCGAGAATGAAAACTCATTGGTGCCTGACAAGTGATCACTCATTTCAATTACCAAAGAGCAATTTTGCTCTCAGCAGCACAGCAGGTCGAGTTCTGACTTACAGAAACAATTTGTAATAGTGGATCAAAAATACATTCATTTTCATTTGGAGCATTTAATGTATTAGGCAAGTGGGTTCTGCACAGTGGTACAGCAATTCCATCACATTTCCAGCTCAGAAAATGGCAGTTAAAAGCAAAACCCATGACATGCTAGCTATTTATTATGCTAACTATTTATTATTCTATCAGAAAATCTGGCTGAAGTCTTGGCAAGGAGATGTGATGGTTCTGAACTGTGGCTTCCAAGCTGGGACTTGGGTCTTTCACACTGGTGATGTGCAAAAGCCAGGATTTCCAGAGCTCTTTAAAACCCTGGGTAAAGAAGACAATTGATTTAGTGTTGACTTGGTTTGGATTGTTATTGAAGCATTTCATTTAGTGTAGGAATTGTAAGTCATATTAACATACTAAAAGCAATAGCTGCAAACTTTTAATATAACTTATGTTGTGCTCTGACATTATATTAAGATAGAATTCCTCTTCATTTTAGACATGAAATTTATGGTCTGAGCCCAAGCTGTGATACATAAATATCAAACAATTCAAATTTATATATATATATATGGTCTCAGAAAACAATTTTGGTTTCACAATGAGACCAAACTCCTCACTGGGTTATTTGTAAATGGAGAATATTCTGCATAACTCTTCATTTGGCTTTTGAAGTGGGAAAAGTTTATAAACACTTGCTAAAGACAAGAAATGAGAACCAAGAAAAAAAATTGGTTAATTTCTGTTTCTAGATCTAAAAAACATGGTGTTCTTGAAAATGTTTGCTCTACTTTGCTGCTTTGGAAGCATCTTGGAGGAAATCTGCTGCTTCATCTTCAGAAAGGAGTTAATTGCTGATTAGGCTCATGCAGCCAGGGGACAGAGCACTTCCCTGCTGCTTTTAATTGCTACTAAGTACTCTGTGGCTCAGGAAAAAAAAAAGGTGAGAGAGATTCTACTGCTAAAACCACTAAAACTGAAGCAAAAAATACACCCCAAAACCCCCAAGGCAGCAAAACACACAAAAGAACTTTTCAGTCCCTTCCCTGAGGTGTCCATCGTTGGGGGAGACTGTTGCTGAGTATCACCCCTTTCTCTGGGCTGCGGCCACTTTAATTTCCCAGAGCAGAGCAATTATTTCTGTAGCCCAGGTTAATTGGCCCAGCCTGGGGCTGTTGAGGGTCTCCTGCTCCAGCAGCTGCATCCCATCAGCAATTTAGCCCTGCGTCACACCTCAGCGTTCCAGGAGGCAAAATGGTGGCTGAACAGTTGGAGCTTCAGAACAGGGCTCTGAAGTTACTTTAGAAATATTCTTTTTGCTGATTAGGTATCTGCTGTCTGCTCGAGGTGTTGTGATCTGGGTCTTTCGACTCCTGAACTGATGATATTTGCCATTCCCTGGACTAAAGAGCAGGTAAGAGAGGAACTAAAAGTCACCAGCTACCTCCTGAGCTATTTCTCTCCCTGTCAGCTCCTGACTAACATTCCATGAGTACTTTCCAGACTAACGATGCTAAATATCTAATTACTTGCCGATTTTTGCAGAGAAATGAATGCTAATGTGGGTGTGTGGTCACCTGGGATGTGATATCTATTTCCTGGGGTTTTTTACCTCATCATTTACTGCCCTGCCACTGGTATGTGCCAGGCTCCCAGGGAGCTTAATCCTCGTGTCTCTGAAATATTAAAGGCACTGGAGACAGCAGGTCAATGCTGTTGCCATGTGTGCAGGGAATGCTAATGCAGGTGCTGTGCCTCATATTCCAGACTGAGTGATGAGATCTCCAGGAGGAGGGTGGATTTGATCAGAAAAGCTTTTCAGTGCTGCAAAAACACTGACAGCTTTATTGTAGTGTAAATCAAATCCAAGGGAATGAAACAAGAGTTTGTTGGGGTTGGTTTCTTTGTTATTAATTAGGAAATACTACGTAGGAACTGTAATTTTAGTTTATGGTCTGTATTAAGTGTTGGTCTAAATGTAACTCTACAGGTTTTTGTGGCTGTGATGTGTCCAGAGAGTGGAGTAACTTGTATAAAAGGGATTTAGACGGAACATGTGTGAGATTGGCAAAATCCATCCACAAACTACCACGTGCAACAGAGTGTGAGTTATTTCTTGGCATGTAAAACTGCCCGAGTGGAGTTCAGGGTCAGCAGTTCCTGCTTCTAGAGAGCTGCTGCCATACTTGTGTGTTACCCTGATAGCTGAAAAGAACTTCTAAATCTTCGGTGTGTCTTCACACACACAGGTATAAATCCAGGGTCTGTGCTCTGCAAGATTAAAGATGGAAAGAGCAGCCAGGCAATCAGGTAAATTAATTGATGGAGAAAAGGCAAAAGTCCACTTAACAAGGGAGAACAACAAGTGGGTAGGAAGAGAAATTAAAAAGATAAAATAATTTTAATAAAATACATTTATTTTATCTTTCCATAAACGTTTCTCCCTGCTCATCTGAGTTGTAAGCACAATTCCAAGTGTGGATACAGGGGAGTTTGCAATTATTCAGAGCATGGGAGCAAAAGAATTGCGGTGAGCAGGATCCTGAACTCGGCTTGCTGATTTGCATTGCTAATCAGCCTGTCTCGTGGCACAGGAGCAATGATAATGAGCAGCACTGCGGGAGCCTGTTGCTGCCAGGGCTGAGTCTGATCATTCTGTAGCTGTTCTTTAATTAAATTTGCCTCTAAATTCCACATTACGTGACATTAAAGATAAGATCTGAAGTTGTTCTTAATTTGGTTTCTTTTCACCTTTTAATCCATCAAATCTTCCAAGCTCCAGCTGCTCTATTATGTTTTCTTCCCTGAGCAGTAGCTCGCAGTTAAATCTGTTCTTTTTATTGCAGCAGCCTGCTCCTTTCTATCCCATTCATGCATTGAAACAAAGGGCTGAGTATTCCACAGTGACTTTAACTTGCTGTATTCTTATTTACTTGGCTTTATTATTAAGAATAACAGGTCTGATGAGCTGTTTATGGAGCTAATCCTATGGCTGCTGTTGCACAGCATCTGAACAAGAGCAGAACAAAAGTGATCACCCAGGATTCCAGGCCTTGGAGGGCTGGCTTTCAGATTTCACAGCTTGGAGGATCTTCAGGGCTGATTCCCCTCCCCTTCATTCCTTACTCCCCAGTTTCTTTGGCCATTAACTTCCACATGGCCTGGATTGAGAGAGAATTGGACTGAGCAACCCTCCCTGGATGTTTCATGCTTCTTAGTTTCTCCAGTAGCTTCAGTTCCAGCTCTAATTTCACCTTGGTCATGTTTTCTGTATTCCTCTTGTATTAGCAGTGTGGCTTTGCTAAAATCTCTCCTAGTTAATTCCAGAAAACTTACTATTTCTAATGCCAGTAGGACACTCATTGTCCTACTGTCCAGAGAAAGCTAAATAAAGAGTGTGGGACCAGGCCAAGTGGGTGAGGAGCAGAGCAATTCCAGAGTTCTTGGATCTGTTTTTCTGTTTGAGCAAACTTGCCAGGAAAACAATGACTTTTGTGAGCTACTGTTTGCTATTCTCAATTGCCCAAGAAGCAAAACTACCAAGGAAAAATTCTCTAGCTGGTTTATTTTGGTATACACACCCCCGCTGCCTAGACACTTCATGATTAATTAATGTTTTGTGAATCTGAGACTCCTTAATTAGACTAGAAATTGGAAATGGCATTCAACAATGCAGGATAGAATTTATTACTAAAATGCCCACAGTAATTATTAAGAGTGTAAAAGAGCTGACCTAGACATGATTTAATAATAAAAAAAAAAGGAATTAAATAAACACTCAGTGTTCCTGTGAGATAAGAGAGACCCTGCTCACTCACTGGGTGATTTTAGAAGTGGTGTGTCAGGGATTCAAGGATTAATGCTTGCTAGTCAACCTTCCTTTCCTTGTCCCCAACATGCTTTCACATGATGAAGTCCTCTAGCAATATGCCCACGATATTAGTGAGCTTGGATTTCTACACAGAAATAACTGCAGCTAGAGCAGGGGCTCCTGGATTCACTTCCTGAACCTTCTAGGTTCTGGGGCTGAGTGACACCAGTTTGCATGTGTGTCTGTGTGTGAGCTAACTGGAGCTGAGAGGATCCATACTGGGGCCATAACATATGCATCATATATACATATATTTCCCACTAACAGACCTTCATGCTGATCAGCCAGAGAGGGAACAGGATGAGGCCATTGGTGCCATCTGAGTGTGCATGAGGGTTTCTGTCTGGGGTAAAGTGTGTGTCTGTTTAGCATCTACTAGCATGAGAGAAGAGCAGTTTCTGGGGTCTCCTGCTTCCCATAAATTGAGCTTTCCTATGCATGGAGTACTGGGGCTGAGAGGGACCAGCACCAAGGAGAATTAGAGAAATAAATCATAATACCTTGTTTGCTGTGGGCCACAATGAGACCATCTCAGGGTTCCCTTTAAAAAATGCTGACCTGTAAATATTTTAATACCTACTCTGCTGTTATTTGACTAACACTGACATTTGATGTTTTGCTCCTGTAGTTAGTGTGGAGAGAGAGGTGGGTTCTCTCTCCCCACCTAACATGAGCTCAGCTGCAGATTGGAAGGCACAAAAGATGCAGCTCCTAGGCAGAGAGGCAGGCAAAACACAGAGTGGTGGTGACTGTGCTGCTGCAATGCAGTCCTCCATAGATCTCTGCTTCCCTCCTTCAGACGGAGTGGGAGGTGTGCTCAGAAGAATCTGATCTCCAGCAGTCTTCTGCTGACTGCATACAGATGATGCCCTGATAAAATGGGAGTGCAACAGAGTGCTTAGGCTTTGTTTTTCTGATTTCTTTTTAAGAGCAAGCTGCCTTACAAAGTGAGTTTCTATAGGATTCTGTGAGGAGTTTCATTTCAGGAATGCTAGATGAGGTTTGATGACCAGAAGCTAATGTGACATTTCCAGAGAAAACTGCAAGTTTCATGAGTATCTATTGATCTAAAGTTAAAAACATTCTGCTGGATCTGTGCATGCAGCTGCATCAGTGCTATTTTTCCTGGATGCACAATAGAAATATCTTTCTTTAAACAATTTTTCACAGTTACTATAATCCAGCATCATCATTATTAATATCAATTGCATATTGCCTTATATCCTTCCCTTTTCCCATGGATGGTCTGTGCCAACGGATGCAATTCTTTTACTGTATTGTGAATATGCAGTTTATGAATATAAAAATTTATTCATTATACTGCTTTCATCTTGAATCTTCTAGTCCAGAGAAATGAGAACACTGATGGGCATGAAGAATCAATCTTTGTCAGCTCAGTATTTTTCAGCAATCTTGTAATGGAAGGAAAAAAAAAAAAGAAGAAATCTGTATGCATGTTTGTATTTGTTTTAATGGCTGACAGTTCCCATTATTATTTAATATTTCTATTTAAGGCACCAGACATTTAATCATCTGATTGCCCAGACTCTTCCTCAGCATTCCATCAAGTTTATGAATAACCTAGAATGACAGATGGTAAAGGGCATTTCCTGGCAGTTATTGACTGACTGGAGTTGCTGAGAAATAGAGGTAAATAGCTATATAACCATCTGTAGGACAGTGACAACACTGAATTCTAAACACCAAATCTTGGCTAAAATCTCTACTAAATTCTCCTTTTCTCCTAATCTCCTCTTGGAGCTTTATGGCATGAAAGCTGAATGCTTTTAGGCTAGTTAGTCAGAGTTGCTGCTTGTAATGTATTTTAATAATGGGGAATAACAGCAGTCATGATAAACTGTGGATCCTCAACATCTTGCCAACGTGTTGGCAAAATAGTTCTGTGTGAAGCATTTGAGAGTGTTACATGGAGCACATTAATTTTCTAAAATAATAAATAAGTAACAGCAGCTGGACCAGGCACCTGGCTGTGTGTTTGTTGCCAGTTTGTGCTTCTCCCTTCTGTCATTTTCGAAGATTGAAGCATAAAATGTTTTAGTGGAGTCCAGCATAAGTACCTTGTCTAGCAGATTGCTGTGAAAGCCATGCTTTTAAACAAGATGAAAATCATCTTTCTTCTTCATTGATACTGTCTGAATGATCTTCCTTGACTTCCCTTAGTAGGTTCTAGACTAACCCTGCAGAACACTAGAAATTCACTCAGTTATCAGCTGGCACACATCAGTGTTTGTTGTTACATCTTAACTGAAACTCAGAAGACAAATCCTGCAGAAGGCAAGGTCATGAACAACTTTCTCACTTCAAAAGAACTGGGAGATTCTGCCTTTTAGGGGAGAAACTCAGCTCTCATGGTGGAAAACTTTAACATATAATGGTGATGTTTATTTGAAAATCACAGGGGTCCAGTCTATGTGGTTTTGGTTGGATCTTGTTTTGTTGGTTGTTGTTTGGTTGGGTTATTTTTGAGAAGAGTTCCATATCAAATGGTAATTAATCCTGGCTGACCTTTGTCTGATGTTTAGACTGCCTTCCAGTTCCCAGCAGGAAAGGGTCTGCTGGCTGAGTTGGCAATTAGCTCCAATTCTGAGGGCATTTTCTATGCCATTGCTACTTGCAATCTAAGAAAGGAACCATAAATTAATTTCACACTGGTGTAGTGAAACTTGACTAAAGCACTAATAAAGGAATAATAGGAGTATTTAGCTCATAATACTTTTTTTTTTTTTTTACTTTTCTGTATTATAACTGCTCAAAGTTAACTGCAAGTAACTTCAACAGGAGTTTTGCATGTAAATCTCCTGTGCATAAGTGGAAAAAAAACAGATGAGTTTTCTGAAAATACTTAATTTTTTGTTGTATCTCTTGAGATTCCATTTCCTTAGTATGACATTTGTTACTGATTCACCAAGTCAGATGTATTCATTAATGTACTTCAAAAAACATATTTTATTTAAGTATATGCATTTCAGGATTAGTCACCATTTACATATTTAGGGAAAGCCATGTATGGTCAAATCAAGCATGGATGAGTTAGTCCTGAGCAGACTTTTATTTTCCTTTTCATATTTCTGACAGCCTGACAGTTCAGATAAAATATCCTTACGTTTCTTAAGATGTAGTTTGCTCTTTTAGTTATGAACTAATATTACAATTAATGAGAAGATGAAGGACATCATCTGTGTACACTGGAAGCTGAGGAAAACTTAGCAGCAAACTGATTTCAAGATACAGAAACACTAAATAGTTTTACCTTTAAAAATTCCCCTTTGGTGAAACTGATGAGTGTTTGCTTCATTAGCATCATGAATTTCCCAGAGTTTGAAGTGTCTCTCCATGACACAGAGCCATACTGCAGAATAAGTTAATGAACTCATTGGCTACTGGCTTTACTCAGTTACCCTAGAATGCTTTTCACCAAAAATGGGGCAGTTTACACCAAAACAGAACAGTTTTCACCAGAAATTCACTTCTCAGTTGTGGGTTTTTAAGGCTGTGATGACAGGCCTCTGGTCAGATCTGGGCCCAAGGCCGGTGTTACAAAGGCCGGGTGTAGAGCTCAGCCAGGGAGAGCTGTGAGCCCTCAGTCCCCACAACTGTGCCCCCAACTGTCCTCCACAACTGTGCCCAACTGTCCCCCACAGCTGTTCCCAACTGTCCCCCACAACAGCCCCTCAACGGCTGCTCTGTGAGCCTGGGGCCCTGCCCTGGCCCAGCCACCGGCTCCCTGGGGGAGGCGAAGGCCCTGCCAGAGGCCATGGAGGTGGTGAGCGGGCCTGGGGGGCTCTGGCTTCTTTTTCAGTGCCAAAAAGAGCTTGGATTGATCTCTAGAGCTTATTGATCTCTAAGCACAGAAATCCTAAAGCTGTGACCTGTGGTGTGCTTGTGGCTTAGTTTAGGTGTATTTTCTCCCTTTCCTGCTTTTAGAAGGCTTCATGATGCAGGAGGTGGAAATAAGGTGAACCCATTAAAGCCACTGAACTCTTCAGGATATTAAGAAAACATAAATTGACCCTGTGGAGTCTAAGGTTGGGTCCTACTCCAGGCAATAAAATAAATGAGCAGTTGAGGGTTACTAACCCTGCTAACTTGTGGTTCAAGGGGTGTCTAAGGGTTTTTAAACCAAGTTTATTAAGACTTCTGAGGGAGAAGATAACACTAATAATACATAATTATTAATAATACATATAACATATCCCATCCCACTTCATTACCACACCAAAGGTGCATGGGTTTGTATATGTATTATATTTATTATGCTTCAATGTTGACATGCATATTCTAAAGTATCTACAGTGCAAGTAGAGACAAATTCTGTATTTTTCAGGCAGATATGCACTTTATTAGTTTCTGGTTTGTTGTTGGTTTTTTTTTTTTACTGGCAATTTGTAAGTATTTAGGTTGACCATCAGCTGGATTTCAAGGCCTTGCATTATTTGATCAGTAGACTCCTAGACTTACATAACTCTTAAAACATGCAGAAATACTTATTTTTTCTTCTTGTAGAGCTCCTTGTAAAAAATGTGCATTCTTTATCTAAATTGTGATTAATACAGTCAATGTGTTTGCCTTTTTAGTTCTATATTCATTTTTTCAAATCAAATACATGTTTAATTTACCACTTAGTGCACAATTAACTAGCTTTAATTCATCAGCTTCATGAACTTGCAGTTCCAACACTGCAGGAGTAAATATCCAACCACCACCTGATTTCTAATTTCACACAGATCATCTCAAGTATGAAGTCCATCCAGTCTGAGGGCATAGTGGGGAGCCAGTTATTGCTGCAGATGTAATTAAATACTTTTCTTGCTGTTAGCATGAAGAAAATCTACCTCAGAGGGGTGATGGAAACAAAATGCTGAAAGAAAAATTGGTATCTCGCCTCCGGTTTGGCCCAGAGAGGACAGAGGTCCTGCTCATGGCACAAGGCAGGAATATTGTGTGTGAACCAGCTGCCAGCAGTGAAAAACACAGCAGTGAACTGGTGAGAATGTGCATGTTTTAAACTAGATTATTAATATTTTAATTGCAGTGACTATCCTCCTAGCTGTACTCCCATTAGCCTGGTGTAGAGTTAACTACTTAAATGACACAGTCTTGAGTTAAACACAAAAGCATGTGCATTCCTGAATCCCTTCTAAATCTGGGTGCCCAAAAGGCAAAATTCAGATCTTTAAACATTCTGGACAGTTGCTGTTAGCCAGGTTTACCTTGTGCACTCACCAAGCCATGACACAAAGCATGTGCATTTCTGGACCAAACCCAGGACCTGGCCAGCTGGGACTCTTCAACCTGTAGCTTTGCTGAACTCTTAGAAGTGTCTCTTTCCAAAAGAAATATACCCAGACCTTAGTGGAATCTAGCAGCTTGTATACACTCTCTGCGAGTTTGTTCCGGTGTTCATGCTGAAATGATTTTTGCACAGCAGATTTTGGTTGCCAGTGCAGCTGTGGGGATATTGGGATGTGTAGGAAGTGAAAAAAATGGGAAGCTGGGTGTTAACCTAAAGCATAGGCAGACATCCTTTGCATGGACAACCTTGATAAACACAGGATCATCCCAGATTTACACTATTTTAACTTCTGAATCAGCCATCAGCTGTGGGTTTGAAAATATTTTCCATAGTTGGTCAAAAGTCTTCTTGGGTTTTTTTTAGATGATAAAATACGAGCACTCCTTCCATAGTTATTGAGATGAGTGTATTTCTTTGTCCCCAGCTGTCCCCTGTAAGGAAGACACACTCTGCTCTTCACAGGGCAAGCACAGAAAGGAAACCCAAAACCAGGACCCAAGAGGAAGACATGTGCTTTGGAAATGAGTATGGGAAATTCAATTTCTTTCTTAGAACTTTTTGTTCTCTGCAACTTAAAATTGGAAAGAATAATGTATGTCTGCTATTGAATTATTTGTCTGCCTCCCCCAGCACTCTGTGAAGCCTGGATTGACATGCCAGCATAAATTCTATATTATTTGCCCATTGTAATAGAGTCTGATCTCATTTATTTACTGAAAAGCTGAAGAATTGCTGGTGAGGTCATGGCAAGTGGAATTCAGCCTAGTCAAGGAGGAATTAGCTACTTTATGAATGCACTCCTATGAGTTGTGTTGCTTTCAGCTGTATAAAAGGAGACAATAATTAGTATTTTTCTAATTTCCTGATGGATCTGATGAGTTGATGTAACTTTAATATTTATCATCTTGAATTGACACAAAAGGAGTGTTCCTGTTGCTCCCAAATACCCTAGGGAGCTCTAGGAGTTTGTAATCCCCAGGCTTCTGGCACAATCCATCTTTTGGTTTTCTTTCCCTTTCAAACAGGTGACAAGGAAGGAAAATATTTTTCTGAGGCTGAAGGGACAAGAATGCCTTTTTATATGAAACCTTTCCAGAGGTTTCTAGGCAAACCTCTGGAATTTTGTAGATTGGATTAAAACCAAACTTTGGGTGTTTTAGCCTAATTTTTTATTTTTTAATTTTTTTACATTTCCTCTCAGTGGATTTTGAAGCAACTCAAAATGATCAGGTTTTATGTAGTAAAATGCCTTTAATATCAGAGCATAAGAGGTAGGGCTATAATTTAATTTTGATTGCTTTCCTGCTTTCTCTCTGTATATTTTATTCATCATTAATAAAGCTCTAATTCTGTACCAAGGCAGCTGTATCTTCATCATAAATGCAAATAATGACACAAGTCATGTTTTAATTGATCTACTTGCCATGTATTACTGAATCTTGAGGTTTTTTTTCCTAAAAGAGCATATTGTTCAATTGCAGACTCTCAGGAAGACAGGAGGAGGGAAGAGAAGAATTTGTTTGTCAGCCAACCAGCATTTCAGAGCAGGAGACAATGAAGTTAACAGAGAGCCCACCAAAACCACCATCCTTGATGTCAGAGAATGAGCATTTCAAAGAGACACTTGCCACAGCTTCTGCTTGCAGAGGAGCTCAGCATGCTGTTGACACACCACCTTCACCTTCTGCATCTGGTAAAGTAGCTGCAATGACAGAAAAAGGGGTGATAAAAAAGATTATTTTTCATCATTGTAACAATTCATTTTGAGCACAGTGCCTCCAGTGCATTAAATGCACAGTGTCCTCCAGTGCATTTCTAACAGTCAGTCACAAGCATTCCAGTTTGTACTTCAAACGTGGTCTGAAAGTCCATTTTCTGCTGAAAATAGCAGACTTCCTTCTATATTTATTGAAATATTATAAAAATCCCTTCCATTGTAGGTGGTGAGTCCATAGAGAAACTCCTGCAAAATTTAACATCCTTTAAAAAAACTAAAAGGAATAAATTGAATAGTGTCAGTGACACTGACTTTGCCTCAGTATTCCAACTGCAAATTGGGTTTTTATGGTTTATAAAAGCTACACTTATCTCTACTGCTTTTCTAGGTAGATTTAAAGGCTGTGTAATGGGTCTTGAATATGCTTTTCCCAGAAGATGTTAATGAAAATCAAATATATTATTGTCTTTCCTATTGTCCTTCAATCAGCTTGATCTGAATACAAGTTTTCATGTCCTGTCAACAAAAGGAAACCAGCATCTTGTGTGTGTGGGTGTCTGAATATTAAAACCATCAGGATGCATCTGGAGAAGTAAATGTTGCAGAAATGTAAAATTCTGGGCAGGTTCACTTAAATTAGGGGGGGCCACTTAATTGGGAAGGTTCACTTAATTAAATTAGGAGACATTGTACACACTGCTTTGTTTGAAATGACCAATATTTCCCTTGTTCATGTGTTGCAGATAATACTAGAAAGACTGAAAAGCAAACATCCTTTCAACCAAGTTGCCACAGAAGGGTTTGTGACCAACCAGGAGTTGAAAGATCTTCTGAAAAGCCTTTGAGGAGCAAAGATAATTTTTATGATCAGACAGGTACAGTAAGTTCATCCAGCTAAAGTATTTTCCTGTACAGAACTAGATTGGTCTGATTTCTAGTGGGATGTTTCCATGTAAATAGGAATTTCTTTTCAATATTAGAAAGAAAAGTGATATTTTATTTTCACTGCTCCTGTTGTTTAGCTGGGATTTTGCTCTTCAGGAACACCTTATTATTCAGTCTTTGGAGCATTTGAGAAGGTCTCTGGGCAGTAAATTATATTTTTTTTTTCTACTAACTTGATTTTTGCTGTGTAAATTACACCAAATCAGTGTAAAATTGTTGGAAATTGAAATGACTTTGAAGCCAATTGAACCACTGCCCTTCAACAGCAGCAAAACGAATTGAGAATGTCTGAGGGTTTGGTTTGGTGGGTTTTTTTTTGAGGAAGACTTTCCAAGGCATGTTTTCCATGTCTTCCAACTCAGCCTGAAACACATTAGGCTAATCCTTCACACTTATTAGGCTTATGCAATGAAACTAATGAATTGAGGGCTGGCTGGCTTGTGCAATAAATCTAAAGATGTTTAAGGGGAAAAAAAAACCCCAAACAACACTGTTTTGGTTTCTTTTTCTTTCCTCAATGTACCAGAACCAGCTGATGATGATGTTCTAAAGCAGATTCTGAGGCTTCGAGGCAAACTTGGCTGGCAGACAAAGTTACCACCACCCTCTGGAGAGGGTGATGTGTCCAGGCTTCAGCAGTTCATGGTGATTTTTACTTCCCTGTCTCCACATGCTGTGCAATCACACCTTCTAGAGATGATGTTGGTTTAAAAAAAATATATTTTAATTTTTTTATATAAAGAGCTTTAAGGTGTTTTATAAGCTTAACAATGCTTACCACTTTTAATTGATGGAGAAACTTCCTATTAAAATTTTCTTCAGGTTTTGATAAAATATTTAGAGCACTACTAGGGTTATATGAACCTTTTCTTACCAGGAAATAGTAATATTGAAGTAGCTGCTGGTGGAGCTGAAAAGTAATTATTTAGAGTGGAAAGAAGAAGGGAAGAAAAATGTGATGATAACAGAATAACTTTGTAGTCAATTCAGTTTTATTACTAAGCTTGTTAGAAGAATGTTTGGATAGTTGATTTATAGTAACATATATAGCAACATAACTTGGAATAATGAAAACCAAACTGTATATCTACATATAAATTTCCTTTTTTTTTTTTTTTTTGACAGAAGCCTTTACTGTCAGAGGATAGTGGGGAATATATATATTGCCTTGAAAGAAACAGGAACAACCTCCAGGCTCCCTACAACCCATATGATTTACAGGCTGTCTCTACAAACACAGCTCTGCTAAACAAAGAATATTGGACTGTTACAGCTTCATTTGTGACTAAGGTAACACATCATGCAGCAGAAAAACACCACCAACCCAGATTTCCACAGGAAGAACATGATCATCTTGTATTCCCATTGTAATTACATTACCTTCTCTGCTTTGAGCTGAACACAGCTCACCCTTTTGCTCAGGCATGTGCTTTTCATCTTTTTTTCCCTGGTTTTATTTTTTTCCTGTGAATAGGTAAGCCCTCAGACTTATTGATTAGCTTCTGTTTGGTCTTGACAGCATTTTCCTTAGAAAAAGAAAAGAGCAAAGTTTATTTAACTGGCTTTAGGCCACTCAGTTGATACTGATGATTTCACAGCCACTATGTTGGGTCATCTCACCAGTGTAGCTGAAAATGAATGGCAAAATAGGTGTATTTACCTGCTTGCAAGGTTAGCTTTCCTTCAGTCAGGTTAGAGAGTGAATCCATCTCCCCAGGAGCAGATACTCCTCAAAGAAGCACTAAAAATTGGACTTTTTCAGAATAAGAGCACCATGTTGCCTGATGTTCTTCAAGGTCTTCGAAGCCAACTCAACTTTGAAGTCCTTTTTCTCTTCAGCACCAGTAAATGTGAGGTCTAGGATGACACTAAACTGGCATGGAAGGAGTGATAATTGCATCATTTGCATAATTGGATTGTTCCTGGATGCTGAAGTGAAACTTTTTCTGCTATGGATGAGGAAGATTATTTGAATGTCAGAAAATTACAGACATAGCTTAGAAACCAGTGCACTTACTGTTGTTAAAATGAGGGAAAAAAGTGTTTACTGTAGGTGGAGGGTACTAAGCTTTTATAAAACCAAACTTTAAGGAAAGAATAAATATTTGGAACCTGACTGAGAGGAAAAAAAAAGGCTGTGACTTTGTTCTTTGCCTTCAGAGCACTTGCTCTAGTACAGAAATTTAAATACAAACCAATTTGTTCCAAAATATTTGTAATAATAATAAAAAAAATCTATTCCTTTTGGCTAAACCACAGAATAATTAACTAATTAGTGCTTAGTAGCCAGTCTTTGATCTCTTATGCTCCTGTGAAAGATAACAAAGATTTCTGCAGTGCCTCTGCCCATTGCCCCTTTATTCATGCAATTCAGACTCAAGTACATAAAAAGGGAATTATGCTAACTTAGAATTAATCCTTTTTTTCATCCTTTCACACGAGTGTGAATGTTGCCTTTGGACAGTGAAAATCTACTTGCTCACCCTGATGTTGATTTGGTTATAAGATGCTCTTTTCCTACCAGAAGGGTATGGCAGAGATTCAAGAGAAGATGCTTTTGGAGCTTGCTGCCAGAAGGTGTTATGGTGACCACTGTCTGTGTGGGTAGATCTGCCCACACTGGGTTGGAAAATCTTACATAAATCTGATTTTCTTGTTCTCTTACTCAGTATTGTTTTCTTGTAGTGATGGGAAGAAATTGATATTCCATAGTTTTACTTGCTAACTGAATAAATACATGAAGATTTCTCCTCCTTGCATACTCTGTGTGAGACAAAGCACTTCTTTTATTAGAAACAAAGTATGCATTGTACCTAAAAAATGGATTTAAAATGTTCTCAAGGGCTTTCCTAACTATGGGCAGACTTGAACATCTTCCTGAATACTTGCCTGAATAGTGTGTGCTCTAATGATGCATTTAGTGCTAGAAACATTTTAATATTGAAAAAAATAACCTGTAGTAACTGGAAGGCTGTTAAAAATGAAACAAAAACTACACTGGTAGTGAAAATAAGACATAGTGACATTTGCCACCACTGAAGTCACCACTCCATGCTTTTTGTCTTTGATATTGAAGATTAAATAGCACTTGACAAATGCTTTTTTAAAAGGACTTGCATGTTTTCTCTTATTTTTTTCCCCTAGTTTTCTGCAGGAGAAGTGGAAATAACAGCAGTGCCACAATGGCTGTATGAAAGGCAGCTGTATTATAAGTTACTCAATTTGAATTTCTTCTCCAATTTCAGGTAAGGAAAGGGGAAAAAAAAATACTAATTTGAATTAACTAATTGCAGTACTAATTTTCAATACCTTGTATGCTAAAATGCCAACTTAATACCATGTTAATTCCATAATCATTCAAGAATACTGACCATCAGTGAGGCATGTTCTAGGGCACTTTGCTTTCAACCCATGGCCATGGTTTATGGCATTTGCTGGTGTCCCATAGTTAACATACATGCCAACAAGAAATTTCTAGTGCCAAGGTCCAGTTTACACTGGAAACTCTCAGAACATGATGGTAGCAAGTCTAACTGGCCAGGACTGGAGGTGGGTACAGTTACCATAAGGCACAGATAGCTTCAATAATAGGATTTATTATTGACAGTCAGTGCTGTTTATACTGAGCACAAAAATGCTGATGTGGATTAAGGATGCTTTACGTTTGGGTTGAAAACAAGCTAATATGAATGTTTTCTTAGTGTACTTTTGCCTTTGTGGGTACAACAGTCCTCTGCTGCAGCTATATTTTTCATGCACCTGCCAGCATAGCTGAAGAGGTGTTGGAGCCAGGCTGGGAACTGATTTAAAAGCAGAAATTGCCTAAATAGCTCAGCATCTGTCTGCCACCAGCATGAGTGCTGTTACTGTGCCATTGCAAATGCAGGTGTGATGGCCTGGAAAATGCACATGTAGAAATAGATCTTTCTCTTGCTTCCAGAGTGATGAAATACTTCCTATTCTGGAGACACAAGGTTAGAAGATGCAGGATGAACAAGCCCAAGTCCATTTGAATACAGTGTTTTCATGGGAAAAGAAATAAAGATGTTTCATCTGCTGTGCACATCATCAGTTCCTCTCTTCTCTTCAAAGGCCTCATAAATCTCCAAAAACACAGCACCTGGTGGTAATGGCATGGAAAACTTCAACCATTTTCTTATGGTATTTTGAGTCTGGCTGTAAAAAACCTGAAATTTGAATCTGGAGAAAGCTGAGCTTTAATTTGGTGTTTGTGTAGGGCCAAGCACAGTGGGATTCTGCTTTATAATAACTTTTTTTTGCTAGAAATGGAATGAAAATAAGGATTAATGCAGTGTTGTAGTGTAAAAGGAGAGTGGTTGTAGCAAATCCAGGTTGAACATGGGCTGAAGTCTGAGAAGATGGAACTCAGTCTGTATGCTGAGGTGAGTAAAGATCCCATCATATTTCATCTACTCTTAATACATCCTTTATTGGTAAGTAAAAAATATTTATATTGTATAAGTCTGATGATGAAAAAGACTGTTAATTCCTCACAGGGATTTTTTTTCTCCTTTTATGGAAATGTATCCTGTAGTTAAACTGAGTCTTACAGGTTTTTAATTAGCCCTTGTGATAGCAAGAGACTTTTTTTCTAGGGTTTATATCAAAATGATTAGCTTTGTGCTGAGACCATCTGAATTAGACCATCTGAATTTTAAATTAGTGAAAGATTTGTGAGTAAATAGGGATTTAACTGCATAAAAGCTGAAAACTGTAATTTAGGGACTTAATCATTAAATATGATGAGTTGGCTTTTGAAAAAAAAAATCATTTTATCTTTGCTTGGCATTAGTCAGAGACATTTTCAGTAACTCATGGATGAATTCAGAGACATAGCACTTTCCCTAAAAGCAGATTTTTTGTAGGTGGTAAGTTCATCAAAATTCAATTAGGGCACTTTAAGTGACCTGCTTATAAAATATTTTTAGCATGATCATATTTGTCTTTTGAAATGCTTTAGGTCCTGAGATTGTGACCTTTAAACTGTAACCTTTTTATAAACTAGAAATTAGTCCTGATGCTCCCCACACTTCAGTAATAAAATTGAACTTCTTGGGGAGCTGTTCTGGAAACAAAGATGGTGACAAAGAGCATGGGCCCTGTAGAGCCCATCCATTGGTTTTGTTGAGGTTTTATTTGGTTTTATTCCTCGGTAGGTTGCTGCTCACATCAAATTATTGATAATTATTATCGTTTGTGATAATTATTATAATTTCTTCTGCCCATTATAGCCTCCTTTTTGGTGCATGTTCCCCCACAGAATGTAGGATTTCAGATCAGGATTTTGATCAGGATTTAGTTACCAGGAGCATCAGCTGAAGAGACACCCTCCCTTTGAATATCCCAGATATTAAATTAGAATACTGCTTCTAACCACCTTACAAGTCCTTTCTGGTGCTTAGTGCAAAATATTTTCATGGTGCTATTAGAGGGGAGTTACCTGTTCAGTGAAGGAATATCTGAGATTATTTTAGTTGTTCTCAGGTTTTGGATTACTTGTGTTTTCATTAGTTTATGCCATGGAACAATTAGTTATGTTAATCCAGGAAAAAAACCTGCTTATGATTTATATTATTCCCAAATAATTTTACTATGAATAAAGAATAATGCAAAAAAACCTCCTGCAGAATAATAATTTCAGAATATCTCTGTTTAAGCCCCAGAAGCATGTGCACTGTTCTAAAAAATGAAGCAATATCTGTCCTGAAAAGTTAACATTATAATGTTAGAATAACAAAATATTGAGATGGAAATACACTGAAAATATTGGTGTTGTAAACTAAGAATTTTTTTAGGCAGCCCTTGGAAGAGTTTAACTTGATTGCACAGAATAATAAGTTGAATACATATGAGGAAATACAATTTTGTGCTCTTTACAGCAGGTTGTCTTTTTGATAATGCTGTTCCTCAGAGGTAATTGCTTGGAATTGAGTTGCTTGTTCCATCTCATCTTCCATATGACTCTGCATCTCTCAAGAACATTAGAATTTCAAGTAGAGTGGGTTCAAGTAAACCTTGCCCTTGGTAGACAGTTGTTTGCAGCTAAGAATTAGGCAGTTTTGTTATATAGAATAAATCTATTTTTTTCTCTTGCAGTGTTAAAGTCAAAGATGGTGAGTCTTCTCCTACTTCAGTGGCACAAGTAGAATCCTACAGCAGACTTAGTTATGTCAGCAGGGTGAATAACACTAAATGATGATTAGTTATGTCAGCAGGGTGAATAACACTAACTTAATTATGATTATTTCTGTCAGCAGGGTGATTAACACTAACAGTGCAAAGCTCCAGATCAACACGACGACAGGAAACCTCTTCAGAAGGTTTCAAGAACATTCTAGTTCTGGATACAAATGCCACGAAAAGTTGTAGGAACTACTGTTGACAAACATACCCATATGATTAAAGTCAAAATCTTTTAACTGCCTTCCATATTTTGACAGCCTTCCATTTGGTTCCTAGAACACATTTAGCTATGAATAGTAAAGTCAAAGACATTAATTCACATCTCTTTCAATTAAGAGGCTGTATAGCTGGTAAGACATAAGCACTGATGAAGATAAATGAGAGTGTGTTATATTATTGTCTTCCACATTGAAAATGCAGGGGTACTTTGAAATCTTGTTTTTCTGTCCTTTATGGGTAATATTCTCCTAAGTGAGAGTTGGGTGTATAGCCAGAAACACTTGTCCAGCTCTTTTAAATGAAGATTAAGTGTTTTCACTGAGAGCTCTTATGAAAATATTTTCCTGCACTAGTATTTCACTTTGATCAAAGAAATTATATGTATAGAAAAGGAGAAGAGAAATTATCAGATCAGAAACCAGACACATTTTTCTATTGCATGTCATTGATTTTTCTGGATTTTCTTTTCGTATAAAAAAAAATTTTAAACCAGTGACTTTCAGTGTTGATAGGTAAGTGAAAAGATATGTACAGCTACCTACTATATATTTGAGATAAATGCATTAAAACTTATAAAATATTTAGTGATGAAGAACCAAACAACTGAATAGCAAATTAGCTGTTGTTATTCTCCTCACTGCAAACCTTGAATATTTATTTATTATAAATATTCAATATATTACAGCTTATTACATTGTAGAAATAATGTGTTACTCAAGAATTTTAGTACTCCTTTCTAAGTGTAATTTTCTGTTTGAAGCAACAAGTTATATGGTAAGTGTGTCCATAACAAATGGATAACTCATTAAATCCTTGGCTGTGCTTCCTTGAAATCACACAGTGATGTTAGTGAACAATTAACAGTCTCAGATTTTAGTGTCTTTTCAGTAAATCCAGGCAATTTCTGTTTGGAATTAGCAATATTTCTTGGGTATATCTGCTTAAGAGTTTGGAAAGCAGCTATGAGCTTGTAGTGTCCCTGGTTTGAGTTAGCAAGATGAAATACATCAGAATTACTATTTTTTTCCTTTTTTTTCTGTTAGTTAATTGGTTAATTGTGGGTTTTTTTGGATGGCCGATCTTACCTTCTTCATTTCAGAATTATTTGAAGATATTAATTTCAATAAAAAAGAAAATCTTCTGGCTGCTCTTTTAATGCCACTTCACTGAATCTTGGCAATCTGTTTTCAGGATATTATTTTAACCTTAGAGTTGGAGGGAAACTATTTTAGGAAAAATCCTTGGTACTTTTGCATACTGGAGATTTGGAAAAAAGAACCACAAGCTGAGCTTGCTTTGCATATATTTGGTTTGGGATGTTTGCTGTTTATAGTTTAGTTGTAAGAGGATAACTTTGCAGGGAAAAATATGTTTTGTAGTGTATGCAGAACTGTGATACAAGCTTTTAAAGTAAGTAGCATGCATTTATTTATTATTCTTATTTTCTTCTTGTCCTCCACACACCTTAAGAGCTATTTCAGGCCTAGAAGGCCTAGAGAGCCTTTTCAGGCCTAGAGAGCCATTTTAGGCCTAGAAGGCCTAGAGAACCATTTCAGGCCTAGAAGGCCTAGAAGGCCTGAAGAGCTATTTCAGGCCTAGAAGGCCACATTTGTGGCTTGTTTTGAACAAGGTGTGGAAGTCAAGGTTAAAGTACCAGAAATCAGCTGCTGTTTTAATAAGAATGATGTTTGATTCCTGAATAACTTAACATTGACTTGTTAACTGGATTAGCTCTAGAAACCTTACAACCTTGATCAATTGAAATCTCTTTTGAACCATTACACGAATCCATTTTGGAAGATTCTCTTCCAAATAAAAAGTTAATTTAATGTAGTAACCTATTGTGTCATCTCAGAATCAAATTTTGAATATTTGAATTATTTATTAGAATGGAATCTATATTTCACCTTCAGAAACCTGTCATGTTGTGCTGTACATTTCTGATACAGCCATTGCAAGGGTGTAACTACCTGAACAGCTTCTTTCTTACACAAAATGAATGTAGAAAAGTCTCTAATTTCTGAAGACTGATCACTTGTAAGGGTTTTATTTGTCTTGAGAGCTTGTTTTCATTATGGCCTCTGGTAATTTAATTAATCAGCTTGCCCAGAGTCTGCCCTAAAACACCAGGATCTGTAGGTGTGCCAAAGACTGGATGGTAGACATTTGATCTGTGTGAAAATTACTGATTTTCCTTTCCTGTGCTTTCCCATCTCTTTGGTTGGTAATTGCAGCAAAGGAAGGGTCAGAGTCACCTGAGAATAACTTAAACAACTGGCTTTATTCTTTTGATTTCTTAAGTTCAGACCTGTGAGTTATCCCAAGGTTTTTGTCAGCTCCGAATGTAATGCCATGACATTTGAAGATTCTATCAGTGAGCTCCAGAGAGCTCTCCCAGCTCCCTCCTCGCCCTCCCTGTCAGGCTGACAGATGCTGATCCCAGGCTGCTGTTCAGTGAGCTAAGGGCTGCCTGTGAGGCAAGTCTGTCTCTCACAGGATCCTGGAAACATTGCACACAGCTCTGGGCCCTTCAGTGGCAAAACAATGCTGAGGATTTAAGTCACTGCAGGCAGCACACCCTGGGCTTCTTCCTGCTCTTCAAGTCCTCACACAGCCCGAGATCCTTCATATTGTTCCTCTTCCAGGAACACTGGAAAATCCAGTAAGTCATGGCTGTGGTATCTGAAATTGAGAAGCAGGATGGGATGGGTCCTTTGCTCTTTGCTGAGGAGCTGTCATAGCACAGAGACTGAATTTACAGCTTGAATTCCCTTGTCAAGCAGGAAACAGCAGAAAGGTTTCATTTGCTTTTGAAAAGCTTTTCCCAACAAGTGGATTTTTAAACGGAAATCTTTAAACTGTTAAAAAGCAGTTTTGCTTTTCACAGACACAAACACAGCATCTTTACTTCATGATTTATCTCATCTCCCTTAGGACATGGCATTCAATTAAAAACAACATAAAAAAAAAAGGTTTTCTGTAAAAGAATTCTAAAGGCATTTTTTTTCTCTAAAAGCAGCATTATAGAAGTGTTTTTCTGTGCCTTCTGTTAGCTATCAAGCAGGTGATTGATAGAATAAAAAGGTTTAGTAGCAGGGAATGATCTATATCTTACTTGCAATACCCAAAAGACCTTGCAGACAGATTCTGCTGCTTGAGCTCTTTGTATCTATCCCATTTTCTGTGATATGTGTGTTCAGAGAAGAATATACAGATAAATATGTATATATCTTATATAAGATTAATGAGTTATCTTTAAACTTCAATGCTAAGAGTTCACTGCAACAGCAGAAACTTCCCTAAAGAATCATGGCCTGGAGACACAACTTAAAATAAATGGAAATAAATGTGAGAAACAACAAAATGCCATGAATCAGTTTTTATTTCCACCCAGAAACACAATGTTGTTTGTAGTGCAGATGGGATTGATACCATTTCTCTGTTCCAGGCAGCCAGCTGATTTTACAGGGTAGTTTTTATCACACAAAAAAAAAGATATATTAACTGGAAATCTTGACAAGTCTTGAGAAGAAGGAGGTAATAAAATAAAAACTAAGATGAATGATTTGACAGCTCTGTTTTCACTCTGCATGTGGCACAGCAGGCAGCATGAAGCTGGCCACACTGATTTTGGCAAGGGAATTTAGCTGCATAACATCATCAGTTGACTTTTTATCCTTGCCCCTGTTTTAATAGAAAATAGAAATATTTGTGCTCATATTAATGGTTTTCAGTTTAATAAATATCAGCGAATTCCTGGCCAACAGCTTGCCATGAATGGAAATGAGCAATAATATTTCATTTTTTATTTATTTTTTTAGATCTAAAGGTCTTCTAGGAGCAAGTTGTTTTCTTCAGGGGTCCACAGGAGAGATTTTCCAGTCAGTCCCTTCTCTGGATCTGTTCCTGATCCCACAGCAGGAAAGTTCATTCCAAGTGCTCTGCTTCCCACCAGAACAAAGAAAACCCAGGGAACCTGCTGCTTCTGCTGCTCCCCACCTGGCCCAGGCTGGATCTGCAACAAAATCTGAGATTTACAACCCTCGGGTCCCTTGGAGGCTGCTCTGTGCTGTGGGAAGTGGGGTGAAGGTGAGTGGGGATCTGCTGAGAACCTTCCACTCTGGCAGGGCTGAATTCCTAATATTCCTCAAATAAGGGGGAAGAAATGAAGAATTCAGTGGATTAAGAACAGGAAACTTTCCTTAGCAGTTCCTGTCCAGCTCTGCTTTCAGGAAATAAAGATTTTAGGTAAAGTTCTGAACCAGGATTTCAAAATATCTACATTATTGTCTACATGGATAATAGTTAAATACTGATAAACAGCAGATATAAAGCAGTGAATTGACCACACTCTCCCCAGCAACTGTTGAAGCTGCTGTGAGAACTGACCTGGAACATCTCCTGTGTGGTGCAAAAACCTGATTTAGCCAGGACTGATTCTCACTCACTGTGAGGGGATGGAAACAAAGTGCAGTTTGTGATAGAAATGAAGTGTATCTTGTGCTAAACTGAATTCTATCTTCTCTCATTCTTTCCTTCCTCACAGTAATATTTTCCCCATTTACTGTTAGTGTGGAACTCAGATCTAGGGCGTGAAAAGCTACAAGTGAACTTAAAAATGCTTTAACTGGAAAATTTTGCTTCTCAGCCTTACTGCTTGAGTACAGCATGGAAATCAACGTGGCTGTAGAATGTGATGTCTAAACAACTTCACCAACATGCATTTGGGGTAAAATGAAATATTATGCTTTCTGAAACTGTTGGTTTTCAGCATCACTGTGTATTTTACCCAAAGCTGGATTCCTATCAGCAATCCTATAGTCTTCCTATAGCATGGATGTGGCTGATGTCAATATAGAGCCTGTACCAGTAACTCTGCAACCTCCATTCAAACCTTAACCTGCAATAAATTGCTTTATTTTGTCTTTACTTGTTCTCTATTCCAGAACTCTGCTGCTTGAAGAACCACTTGGCTGTCCCAAAGTGGGAATGTCACCCCCAGCTGCTACCTGAAGCTCCTGGGCCACTTGCAAGGCAGCTGCAGAGCCCAGCAGGAAGGCTGGTGAGTAGCAGGTGTCACAGCAGCACCTTTCTTTGTCTGTTACACTTTCTGTGGAGCCTGCTCATGAGTTTAGAGAGGCAGAGATGAAATTGCAACTACAGTCCAAGGGAACCAACTGGTGCAGGGGGAGCACAGGACTCGGTTCTTCAGGCAGCTGGAAAGCAGCAGAGGCAGAGTCAGTGAAGCACAGAGAAGCAGAAGGAAGAGTAGAAAGGGAAATCTCCTTTGGAACAGAGGCCTCCTGCCCTACCCTTCCTAAAGCCACAAACCTGGGCTCACAACACTCCCCCACAACCAGACTTTCACATCCAGACTTTCATCTTTGTAAGTCAACAATTGGCAAGAAAACCAAACAAAAACAGCACTTAGTTTGAAGCAAAAGCTTTATTTTAAAGTTTTTTGTATTAAAAACAGTCACTTCAAAATCAAATGGACATAAAACTCAGCATGTAAAAATAAACTGAAGTTCTCAGTGGTCAAGCTTTGTTTCTTACAGACAAGGGCTCCCAGTGACACTTTAACCCCCCTGGGTTGTTGCAGCAGATGGAACTGGGATGCAGTAGCATCTTGGAAACACAACTGCCCACAGGGGCAGGGCAAGGATTGGTTATTCCCAGCAATCCAGGGAGCAACCCTTGGGAAGAAGGATCCCAGTTCCATCTGCAACTCCCCAGGGGTAACTGCTCTTCAGTCTTGTTACAGGCACTGCTCTTTCTACCCAAAGCACAACATGTTCCTTACAGCAACATACAGCTTTTTCAGACTGTAAAAAACCAAGCTACGTTTTATTATATACACTTCAAATGTACAATTAATTATCTGTAAAAAAAATGGCCTGTATACAAAATAGAGGGGTCTTTATTAAAAACAAAACCAGCTGCCAGGTTGCAATGACATCACCAAGTGAAAAGCACTGAGCAGAACTGCTCAGCAACAGCAACTCTGAGTTCATAGGAACCTGCCAGCAAAGCAGAGGCACCTGCACAACATTGCATCAGCTTTTTGTGCTACAAAACCTCCTGTAGGTTCAAAGTCTTTCAGTTGTGACAACAGAATAGAAGCTACTTAATTAATTAATGCAAGGTTATTTCAGGCAAATAGAAAATTATCCTACTTGTCCATGCCATGGGAGCATCTGATTTACAGCCAGTTAGACAAGAACTAGTGCCTAGAACACATACATTAGTTATAAAGTCAGATATGTACAAAAATATATTAGAAAGTGGTTGAGTTTAACCACAGGCTCATGTAAAAAAATGTTGTTTTAAATAGCAATAGCAAAAAAATAGCTATTTTCTCTATCTGCAACAGTACAAAAGGCAAAACCTACATATGAGGTAGCAATGCCAAATTAAAAGAACTTTGGATTGAGGAGCATTTTCTCTATTTCCAGAGCATGTCGACACAAATATTGAACTGAACACTTGTTGCCACAATCAATACATTAAATTTCACCAAAAATCCTTTCTCCAATGAAAACAAATAAAAATGAGGGCTGGAAATGTAGTTAGTTACTCATCTCTCCTGTTGCTAATAAAAAAAAGCCATTTTCAAACCCAAACACTGTACAGCAAAAAAAACAACAAACGACGGGAGGCTTTATGATACAGGTGGGGAGCTATGGTACAGGAACAATTTACAGAGCTCAGTCAGGCACCTGCTGGGGTCACTGTGCTCTCTGCTGTCACACAGCCCAGCCCTGCACCTGCTGCCAGCTCAGAGCCTTTGCACCATCTCCCTTCAGTAGCCTGGGGGGTAAGAGGCTCGTCTCTGGGGCTGGGGTGCTGCCAGCTCAGGGTCCCCAGTGCTGAAAGGACTCCAGAAGCCAAGGAGGAGATGGGAGGGTTGTGCCCCTTCCCTTCTCCTTCATCCCTCCTGCAGGCCAGGGCCTGGGGGGGCACCTGAGCCTCCCTGAGCAGAGGCCAGGAGGGCACAAGCACCCAGCTGAGCTGTGCCAGCTCTGGGTGTGCTGCCAGAGGATGGCCACATGAACACCCAGCTGCTCCTCCACTTCAGGCAACTAAGGCAGACAGCTGAAGGTAGATGGTACAAGTGACAGCAAAACATGAACTGGATGGAATTCCCCTATCCATTGCATTTAAAAAATCCTATATTTTTAACTTTTAAAAAGGAATCATTTAGTTTGAATGGAATTCACACGGTCAGTTGCCACAATTCCTAGAGTTCAGATTACTGGTCAATACCTGGTGATGCACTCCACTGTTTGGTCACTTTTTTTTTGTTTAAAAACAAGAGAAAAGCCTAAATAATAAATAGACCAAGTGCAAAAGGAAGAGGTATCTTTTTATTCGCAAAGAAACTCACGTTGCAGTCGTGTGCAAATCAGCAGCTGTGCTCTAGTAGACGTAGGGGACGATGCGGTAGGGGACGCGCTGACAGTACCTGTCCCAGGCCAGCCCATACTTCTCTTTGCAGTGGTGCTCATCACGAGCCTCTCTGTGAACCAGCAGGCAGATGAAGTAGAGCACGTAGAAATAGGGTAAGATGTGATTAAAACCTGGGGGAGCAAGGGAGAGGCACTTGAGGCAAAATACAGCCAGAAATGGTGACTGTTGACAACACTGAGGTTCAGGCACTGTGCTGCCCCGTGTGCTTCTCTACTGCAGCTGTAGAGCTATTTCAGCTCTGCAGAGAGAGATAAAAAGAACTATTTCTCCTCTGGAGATAGATCAATAACTCAAGTTCTGATTTATTTTTCAGCTCTATAGAGGTAAGTAAATAGATCTATTTCTGCTCTATCTCAGCTCTATAGAGATAGATCAATAGATCTGTTTCCAATCTATTTAAACTCTATAGAGATTAATAGTGCAAGTTCTGATCTATTTTTCAGCTCTATATAGATATATATATTTATATAAATACTTAAATAGATCTATTTCTGATTGACTTCAACTCTATATAAATAGATCTATTTCTGATCTTTCAGCTCTATATAGATCAGTAGATCAATTTCTGATCTATTTCAGCTCTATAGAGCTAGATAAATAGATCTATTATTTAGATCTATTTTATTCAACTCTATAGATTATAAATAGATCTATTCTTGATCTATTTCAGCTCTATAGAGATAAATAGCTCTATTTCTGATCTGTTAGCTCTATAGAGCTAGATCAATAGCTCTATTTCAGCTCTGTTTCAGCTCTAGGCTCTGGCTTTGCTGGTGGAAGGAAAGCTGGCTGAGCTGATGCACTTGCAGCCCAGAGAGCCAACTGCATTCAACTGCAACCACACAACCTCCTGGCCAGCAGGTGAAGGGAGGTAACTCCCCCTCTCTTGTGTGCTCTGCTGAGACCCCACCTGGAGAGCTGTCTGGCTCTGGGACCCCTAACGTAAGAAGTACATGGATGTGCTCAAGCAAGTCCAGAGAGCAGCCAGAGAAATGCTCAGAGGCTGGAGCACATCTGTGAACACAGGCTGGGAGAGCTGGGATTGTTCCAGAAGCCAGAGAGAAGCCTCTGGAGCTGGAGGGACTTACCACAGGGTAGGGACCAGGCTAGAGCCATGATGATGTCCCCCAGGTAGTTCGGGTGGCGAACCAAACCCCACCACCCCGTCACCAGCAGCCCTTTGCCAGTTGCAGTGGGGATGAATTTCAGATCTGGGAAGAGAGGATGGAGAAGGGTCTGTAAGCAGCACAAAGGTAAGTCGCACAGCCAGGGGCCAAGGATCAAAATCCACTTACAGGCCAGTTTGGGATCTGCTGGATTCCTTCGGAAATTGTTCTTCTGGGAGTTTGCGCTGCGGAAGATGTAATAGCCAATGCCTGAGAGAAAAAGGGATTCATTTGGCATTTTCTGCATCTTCTTTCCTTCCAAGGCACTCAGATGCTCCCTGACACTCCTGCTACCACACTCTGTCCTCAGAGCTGTCACTGATCCTTCTCCAGTTGAGCTCTCCTGAGAAGTGCTGCTGGAAACCTGCATCCACACTCTGCCACAGCAGCCAGCTTCCACCAGAGCTTTGTCTGCACAGCAGCTCTTACAGCCAGAGCTGCCTTACAGCTCACTAATAAAACACTAATTAATATTAATATATCCAGACAGAGATGTGCTGCAGACTGGAACTCCAGCAGCAGCCCAGTTACTACACCTCCTACTCCACAACTGCTTAGTATTGACATTACAAGCCTCAGCCAATGAAGCATGACCTGGTTTGGAAACTGTTCCAGGACTGAGGTGGTGCTGAAAAAACAGGATCACAACATACTCTAAATAAAAATGTTAACAAAAAAAAGTTTTCTTTCTCAGGATGCACAGAGCAAGGTGCATGGTCTGATATTCTTTCCAAGTGTGTGCATTCTTAGTCCTATCTACAAAAAGCTGCTGCTTTTAAGGTCACTGCCCAGATAAAAGGGACAAAGTCCAAGGAGTTTGTCAGTGCAGATCTGAGGTCCCCAAACACTGCAGGCTGCTCTCCCAAAGCCCCTCTCTAGAGAGGAGAAGTTTCCCATGCAGGTGAGTTTCTAGTTGTTGGCATCAACAAGGGAGATGCAAATAAAAGCCACCATGTTCCCTAGGTTCAGCAGAGCTTTCCCAACAAGCTTTTGAGTTTTTGCAGTCAGACTGACTTTCTACACTTCATTCAAGATATTTTCAGTCACTTCTGCAGCTCTAAATTATTACTACCAGTAGCAGTAACATGCACTGTCACTTACCATTCAGAAGAGTAATTGCAGCAGCAGCAGGCCAAGAAATTGCAGTGGGGTGACTAACTAAATAGAAAGCCTGCAGACTGTAGACAAATGGAACCCACACCAGGTCTCCAAAGGCCAGCATGAATCCAAAGCCATCACGGGTGATGTCCATTGTAGTCAAAATAGCTTCCTAGAAATAAATTATAAATTTAGAAAGCTTCCTTCCCTTCACATTGTAAGTGGAAAGTTAACAGTTTGATGTCTCATTTACCTCATTCCAAAGAGCATCCACCACATAGAGAAGCTGGAAGCTGTTGACCAGTATCATGGACAGGGAGGGCATGCTCTGATTGTGGAGCTTCATCTCAGCCATAAGCATTGCCAAGTTCAGCACCACCTAGTTCAGAGAAGACTGGATTACAACCTGCCCTTCTAACAGACTGTGCTCTTCTCTCTTACACTATAGGGCATCTTCATCCATGTATTTTTGACCATGTTTAAACAACAACCTATTTCACAACTCAGTGTGCAACTAATTGCATGTCTGGAACTGTAGAACCTCAGCATAGGAATGTTTAAAACAAGGTTCTCATTTCCCACTGAGCAAAGGTGGTAAAATGTAGATTTTTTTTTTTTTTCCTCAAGTGAGTAAAAATGGAGATTAAACATCAGGCAACACAAAGCTGTTTGCAAGTCCTGTGTTGCAGTTCACAGTGTATGAAAGCAGGTGTGTAAATGTGTAAATAAAGAGAATCCACTTGTGCACTAGAGCAGCAGAGAAATAACACCATTACTGACTCACCCAGCCCATCAGCCCTGGCCGCAGCTCACAGAAATACTTCAGGTCAAAGCTGCCAATGCGAGGGTTCAGCTCATGGCCAGTGAAAAAATCATACACAAGGTACCCTGCAGAGAAGGCACAGATTGAGACTTTAAAATCAGAGTGTATGTAAAAACAAAGCAAAACATTTTTTCTATTGTATGAGGTCAAACTGTTTTATTTCTTAGCAGGACTCAACATTTCAGAAGCTACTGTAGGCTTCTCTGGGACATTTGCTCCTTTATTTTCAGCCTTATTCTGGAGCTCACATGAATTTCCATCAACATGATCTTCTGGTATTAATCCTGCTTTTCCCCTGCTTCACTGCAGTATTCCTACACACATCTGCTGCCCTGAGCAGGGAACTGAGCATATTCCAACACTTCAGTTTCAGATATTTTCTGTCCATAAACTCCTTTGCTTAGCCACCCTGTGACTTTTTTTTTTTTTTAAAGGCAATTTAATATTTAATGCTAAAAGACCTGTCAGTCTCTTTGGTCCTACACAAACCTATGCATATAATTAATACTTCATAGTTAGGCAGTCAGTCTCAGGACAGAATCCAACCAGTTCAGCTAACTAACCCAGGAACAGATCCAGGTGGGGCTGGAAAGTCTCCAGAGAAGGAAAGTCCACAGCCTGGGCTGCCAGGTCCATGGTGCTGGTGACCAATATTCAAATACCAAGCCCTAAACCTAGCATGTAATTAATGAAGCTGTAGCCAACAATGGATAGCAATGATCCAAAGTATTTCCCACTCACCAGAATTTCCACCTGGTGCCAAGTCTTCCTCGGGTGCTCTGAGTGCCCTCAGGTAGAGGTAAATACTCAACAGCATGGCAAAAGCTGCAGCTGACACTGCAAACTGCAGTAAGTGCTCATACAGATAATGAAGTTCAAACTGGAAGTATAATAGAGTCCCAAGAGCTGCAGCAGTGAGCAGGAAGGCATAAAACCCTAAAAAAAGCAGGAGAAAAATGTATTAGGCAAAAGAAAAAATAACCCAAAACCATGCAAGTTACAGAACCTTTTCCCAGGGTCACAATGGTTGAGGGACCTACAAAACACATCCAGTCCAAACCCCCTGCAAATCATGAGTTTATTTCATTTCCTCCTTTTATCAGAAAAATAAAATAGCAGGACTAGGCCCCTGCTAAAGACAGAATTCCAAACCAAAGACAGTTACGAGGCAGCCTCAACAGAACTCACTTCTGCAGGATGTAATTCATAGAGTCCCAGCAATGTCTGGGTTGAAGGGAGCTGCAGAGCTCATCCAGCCCAACCCCTGCTGAGAGCAGGGCCATCTCAGCTAGAGCAGGGTGCTCAGAGCCTCCTCCAGCCCCACCTGGG
>JANHGL010013590.1:0-26334 GCA_024611195.1 Ceyx melanurus
CTTGGGATAAGCCTCCTTTCCTCCAGATGCTTAGAGATGGCATCAAGGACAAGTTGTTCCATCACCTTTCCAGGGATGGAGATGAGGCTGACGGGCCTGTAGTTACCCGAGTCCTCCTTTTTGTCCTTTTTGAAGATTGGGACAACATTGGCCTTCCTCCAGTCCTCAGGCACTTCTCCTGTTCTCCGGGACCATTCAAAAATTATGGAGAGTGATGTAGCAATAACCTCTGCCATCTCCCTCATTACTCATGGTTGTATCCCATCAGGGCCCATAGACTTGTGGATGTCAAAATATTAGCCAGCTTGCTTTGGCCCCCTTGCCCTCCAGAGCCCTGTCCAATGGGACTTTTCCAAGCAGTTCCCTGAGAAGGCCAAGGCTGGCCTTTCTGAAGTCCAGGGTAGCAATCCTGCTTTTCGCCCTGTGCCTGCTGCCTGCAATTCTAAACTCCACCATCTTGTGTTTACTACAGCCAAGGGTGCCTCCTACTTTCACATCCTCAACCAGTCCTTTTTCGTTGGTCAGTACAAGGTCCAGTATCACTTCTCTCCTTGTCGGCTCCTCCAACATCTGCATTAGAAAGTTTTCATCAATGCTCTGGAGGAAACTATTGGACTGAACGTGTCTGGATGTGCAATTTTCCCAGCAAATGTCAGGGTAAGTAAAGTCCCCCATGACAACCAGAACCTGTGATTTCAAAGATACCCCCAGCTGCTTGAAGAAGGCCTCATCAGCTTCCTTATCCTGATCAGGTGGCCTGTAGTAAACACCTACTACAATGTCCACCATATTAGTCTCACCTTTGATCTTTACCCACAAACTTTCAACCTCATTGTACCCCAGGGAGAGTTCTATACATTCCAATTGCTCTCTCACATAGAGAGCAACTCCACCATCTCCCCTTGCCAGCCTATCTTTCCTAAAAAGGACATAGCCATCCATGACAGTGTTCCAGGCATGTGAGCTATCCCACCATGTCTCAGTGATTGCAATGAAATCATGGTCCTGAGATCACACACAGATCTCTAGTTCATCCTGTTTGTTTTCCATGCTGTGTGCATTTGTATACAGGCATTTTAGCGACTTTGCAATGTTCAAGAATCTCCTGGCTGGTACTAACCCTGAGGTAGCACTGGGGATGGCACAACACCTCTCAACAGTCTCTAGCCCACTCTCCAAAGGACAGGCATTTCCCCCCTCCCCCCTCATATCTAGTTTAAAGCTCTATCAATCAGCCCAGCCAATTTATATGACAGAATCTTCCTTCCCCTACAAGAGAAATCTACTCCGTCTGTTGCCAGCAGACCAGGTGTCATATAAACCTCCCCATGGTCAAAAAATCCAAAATTCCAGCGGTGGCACCAGTATCTCAGCTATGTCTTAATGACATGTATTTTCATCTCCTTGTCTGTATTTTTCCCCACTACTTGAGGGATTGATGAAAAAGCTACCTGTGCTCCTGAACCTTCAACCAGTCTCCCTAACACCCTGAAATCCTTTCTGATAATAGTTAGGCTACTCTCAGAAATCTCATCATAACCCACCTGAAAAACTACTAAAGGATAATAATCAGAGGGGTGCAACAGATCAGGCAGCTTCTTTTTAATGTACTTAATCTGAGCCCCAGGGAGGCAGCAGACTTCCCTGTGTGCTGGGTCAGGTCTGCAAATTGGTCCCTCTGTTTCCTTCAATAGAGAGTCTCCCACTATGAGAACCCTCCTTTTCTTCCTCGTTGAGGAAGTCCTAAGTTATGGGGCTGAGAGACAGGTTATGGGCAAGTTGCTAGATAGGTCTTCATCAGAGGGGACTTCAAATTCCAGGGCTCCATACCCCTTGAGTGAGGGCATTGATGGCGGGGGGGGTGTGAAGGAAGAATCTGCCCACCCTCATGAGGTGGTACGTGCCTCCAAGCCTCCCCCTCCATCACTCCCCCACTCTCCAACTGGTTTTAAGAAGACTGACTGTCTTCCACAAGGGCCTCATATTTGTGTTTTAGAGGCCCCTGAGGAATAGAAGCAGTCAAGGGGGGTGCTCTCCTTCTGCCATGCCCATGAACTTGACTCCACTCACTCCCTTTACCTGGGGTTCTGTTATTTGTATGAGAGAGGCAAGACACAGGGGCACCCTATTCTGGGATTTACCTGTCTGCTGAGTGAAGCTCAGAGAATGGCTCCAGTGGTCAATCTCAGTTTCACTCTCCCTGATACTCCTGAGTCCTTTCACTTCAGCTTGAAGCCTCAAAACCTCATCTTCAAGCTGGGCTGCTTGGCTGAGCAGATCAACTACCTGCTCACACTGCACACAGCCATGGGAGTTGCCCTCTGAGGCCAGCAACAGGCTGTGGCACTCTCTGCAGCCTGTCATTTGCACCCCCACATCCTTTTGAGTAACATCAGTCTGAATTCCCACATCAACTTTGAATAAAGACAGAATCATGGTCTTCTTTTGTTGAATGGATACCATACTGACCAGTCAGCAGCAAGCTTTACTGTTTAGTATTCATTCAGCTGTGGTCTCCTTGCCTAGGATGTCCCCAGCCTTTTGAGGAGGTAGTGACAGAAGAGTGAGCTCAGGAAGCATTTGTGGCTTGGGTAACCCCAGGAAAACCTCATAGTCCCACACCCAGCAGTGTGGGTCTGAATGTGCATGGGCCATTTCCTCATGCCCAAATGGTACCTCTTTTTATCACTTTGCTTGCAGAAGGCAGCAGGTGACCCCAAGCTGCACCAGAACAACACCAAAAATTGTAGATAAATCAGGATGAGTTCTGTTGGGAATATACTTTCTTCACATTCTCATGTGATTAGTCATTTCTAGCAATGGCTTCTGCCACGTAATTTTTCAAGTAGGCTGGAGACAACTTACAAAGGTGCTGTTCAGCTCCTTGTTCACCTCCATCTCATCCTTTCCAGAATTTCCCAGCTCTTTCAGAGCCCCCATCTCTGATCCCAAAACAGCCCTTCCTGTTCCCTACACTTTCATTTCTGTTTCTTTATATCTTTATTAAACTGTGTAGCCACTTTGATAGGAAAATAGAAAAGAAAAAGATATGAAAAACAACAAAAAAGCCATAATTATGAAGATTCAATTTAATTTTAAAGGTTGTGGAAGGAGGAAAAAAAAAAAGAAGCAGGAGAAGAAGAAACCAAATTAATTTAGCAGGCAAGCATTGCATGAAATATTGTTGGAGTTTAATAACCATGCAAAGACAGATGATATGTGTGGAAAAATTAGTTGTAGGACCTCATAATAGCCTATTAATATTTTCTACAGGCACAGAAACCCTTTGCTGAATGAATGTAACAAAGTAATCGGGTTTTTTAAGACGTTAAAAAATACCTTCAAAAGAAGATGGCAGCAATGTACATACTGTATAGAATGGAAAACCCAGCAAGGCATGTCAGATCCCAGGCTAGATTCAGCAAAAGCTTCTCTGCTCTGCCATGATAGGGGGTCTCCCATCAGTCTGCCTGCTGAGGGCAACCGTCCCAAATGGTAGGATGAGGCTCCTTCCCAAGGCCTGTCTCCCCACTTTCTGCCTGGTGGGGAAAGAGGTTTCTCCTGGAAAGACAGGATTGAGGTCACTTTCTCTGGGTGAGTAGGTCTGGCTGAGAAATTATCTCCTAGAGGAAATTATTCCATGTACAGCCCCTTCTCCTGGACATGACTGTTTAGTAGAGGAAACTTTCTCCTTTCTCCTCCCAGAAATCCCTGTATGGCCTCTTCCAAAGAAAGCCCTGAGTCAGAAATGACTGAATTGCATGATATATAACCCAGCTCATATAGGTTTCTTCTTCCAGACAGCTCGTTCTGCCAAAGGTTAAGGTTGACCTCGGGCACCTTGAAGTGGAAGTGGCCAAGGGCAGTGTGTATCAGTGGGTCTGGGTGACGAGGACCACAGAGGGGCCAATGACCAGTCACACACAAAAGCACATTTCCCTTCCCTCTCTACTTCAACACCAGGGAGAGGTTATACTTGGCTCTGCTGCCCTTACTCCTTTACTCTGACATCATAGTCCTATTTTGTCTACATATCATACCAAATGAGGACAGAATCTTAATTCCCAGACATTACTTCCACAGTTAGGTCTGCTTGTCATCATGGTGGGATAGCAATGGGCAGGTGTCCCAGAAAAATATAGAGAAAAACAGCCTGTCTGTCTGAAAACCAAATATCATGAACAAGATCTTGCTGAGAACAACCTTGAATTTGGGCCATGACACCAGACACAGCACAAGAATGGGGAAAGGCTCCTGGCCAAAGGCTGTGCAGCCCCACAACATCAGTGCAAAGAGCAGAATACTTGCATTGATTTGTCACCTTCTGTTGCCAAACACAGAGAGGGCAAAGACATCCTCACTATAGCATGCTGGTGGAAAGCTGATGCTGAGGAGCAGCATCCCAAGGAACAGTGCTCTGCTAAGGCATCAGTACTGCTAAAAGGTTGAGGCAGCCGGAAGAAGCCCAAAGTTCAGGAAGACAAAGGGTTGTATGGGCTATGCACATGGTAATATTGCTGCATACTGCTGTGAGACATTCAAACAAAAATATGTATGTGTACACATCTTTAAAATCAGTGTTGAAACCAACTCAAGTAAAACATCACCATGACAAAGGATGATAATGGGAACAGGGAAGAGGTCTCAGTCCGTAGACATTTTAACCTGGGCTCTCAAAAGGATGTATTTCCTTGGTCCTAAATAGCATTTTCTTTAACTCCACACAAAATCCTTAGGATCCTGTAAACTCAACTAGGTCATCCCTGCAAGGGAAAAATAAAATTAAGAAATTAAATTAAATGCTGAAATGAATAAAATAAATAAAATAAACCCAAGATAAAACCAAACTGGAATTCCTCATTCAGCTTCCCCTTTCTCCTATTTTAATCTGTACAGTACCATCCAGTACCAGCCACCCCCCTTTCCCCTTTTTTAAATACAGTCTAATCCCGAGTGTGAACTGATGTAGTTTGTGTGTTAGGGGGGAAAAAAAATCTCTCTCTTTTTCTGCCTTTTTCCCCCCTTCTTCTTTCCGTGGCCCAGTTCATTATTTTTCTTTCTTGTCACTCAGTGTGATAGGTTGAACAGAAGTGCACAGATGAGCACTGAAAACGGTGTCACAAGGCCTTAATCTAGTCTTTAATGCCTGACTTCAGAGATGTCATTTATCTTCTAACTGCAGCAGGCTTCCACCAACTTTATCTCTAATAATATATTGATGGATTAAAAGGGTCGGGCAGGAGACCGGGCTGGAAAAATTGCTTATTGACATCAAAATACAGTGCCCTCAACCTGATAAACATGGAGGGGCTCGTGTATCTCCCAGAATAGTTGGCGTTGCTATTTTTTTTTTTTTCTAGCATGTTTCTCTTGGGTTTATGGGGTGGTCCAGTAAAATAAACAAATAGAACAAATAAATAGGAAATACAGTTTCTGCATTGACTGAGTGGAAGCCCAGCCACTTCTGTAATAGTTTCTTAATGACAGCAACATGCAGAGTTATTTATCGCAGACCACAAGCCACATTTTGAAGTGACCTGACAGGGAAAGGCTGCCATTGTTTTAGAGGGTTGGTGGGTATTAGGACATGTGGCATGAGAGATTGCAGCACCCTGTAATAGCATCTTGGGAATCTGTTTCTTTCCCCAGTGGTGTAAAAGTCAGGAGCTGTCTAGCAGTCTTTATGCCTGAAATTCATCCCTTGCTGCATGGATCTCATGCAAGAAGTATTAAACCAGGCAGAAGTGACTGCTGTGCAGATCATCTGAAATGCTGCCTCAAACTCTGCTGTCTACAACAAACCTGACAGGTGGGTAGCCAGTGGGGAAATGATACCTACCCATTACTTTGGAGATGATGTAGCCTTTTGTGTACCCCAGATACAGATGGAGAAAATGGCTTGCTCCTCAGCCACCACAGGAATTTTGAGTTGCCACTTGCCTCTGATTTATCTGTTCCTCTGTTTTCAGCAGTTTTCATTGCATGCATTATCTTGGGAGCACTCCTACACTGGTTCTCCTACACAAAAATTGCACTGTGGCCAAACAGCTTCACAACATTACAGGAACAAATGCACAAGATTCAGCATCCCATGACCACTTTCAAAGGCAGCAGAAAGTTCTCTCACCATGTTCTGTTTGGTTTTACTAGTCCTATGGGATTACTGGAAGAGAAAGACAGTCACAGGTGACAATGGTAGGAAGAGCCACAGAAGAACGTTTCTTTTGCAGTGAGATAGAGATTGTTCAAGTATTCACAGTACAAACGTATCTCTGGGGAAAGGTGGAGTCCCTGGTGAGTCCATTGCAAAGTGACTTTCATTTGTCCCTTGCTAAGGAAACTTGTTGAAATAGACTAATATAATAATAATTCATTAAATAATAGACTAAAATGTATGGATCTTCAGCCTGAGGAAAGCTCTAACAAATTAAATCTAGTTTATAAAAAAAAAGCCAGGCTAAATGGCAAAATCCCAAAGCCTTCTCTTAGAAGAAAAAGTTCAGAAAAATACACTGAAAAGGACATTGCAATTTGGACAGATGTTCATGGTCCATTTCAGCTTGAGCTACAGGTGCCTCCCACACTGTCTTATCTGTTTTACTGTAGGGCTTACTCAAATATGCCACCTACTGTGCATTGTAACAGACAGATCCCCCTAAACTGCTGCATGGACTTCCTGGGAAGCCTGTGAGCCACTGAGAGAGATGCAGAGATAAACTTTGTCACCAGAGAAAGCATTTAATTTCATTTTCTTGGAAAGAAATTCCATGAAAATCAATCTTCCCACAGAAAATTTTGATTCTTGGCAAAAACCCCTTTTCTGATGGGGAATTGCCTCAACTCAAAAAAAAATATCTGAGCAGCTGTGATTACAAGAAGAATCACATTTCATTCCCACATGCACTGACAGGGATTTTGTGTGAAGGCAAGCTCAATGGTCCTTGAGGAGGTGGTAAAGTTGTGAGCAAAATAATCACAAGAGCTTTTAATTATCAAGAGTTCAGGCTGCTTTGATCATATCCCAAAACTCAAGCTAGGTGGCTTGGAGCAGTGTCAGGTGATGTATCAGAGACCATGTTTGCCATGGAAGTGGTCCTTATCTCAGAAGAGATGAGTTTGCAAGAACCAACAAGATTACACACCTTGAAAGACTTATCCTTCCCTGATAGATGGAAATAATGGAAATAACACTGCAGCACATCACATAGATGATGTCAGGAACAAGCATCTCAAGGATGCAGAGGCCCCAGATAAAGATTGGTGAACAAGCCCCATATAAATGGGCTCTGGAAGACCAGTGCTGACAAACACCATTCCCATTCAGGAACCCTAAGAAACACAAATGAAAAATAAATAGGTAAGTGTGGAGAATGGGAGAAAAATACCCTGATGGTCTCTCGTGAGCAACCAAATCCTAACTTTGATCCTGAGCAGTAATCTGGAAGCAAATGGCTGAGCATCACACAGCTCGGCATCCCGTTCCTCAGATGGGAATGACTGGCAGGCACTTGCAGGCAGTGGAACACAAGCCTTGCATTATAAGATTGTCTTTCCAAAATTTACCCACTGAAATGCTGAATTTATCAGATGAATTAATCAGCTAAAATACCTCAGACTTCTGGGAAGCTGCCTCTGGCTGACTACTTGATGGGAAGAACATTTCTGATTTTTCTGTCATATGGAACTAAAGCAGCTCAGCCGCTTTCCCTTACACATGCCCATCACTCTCAGTTGCATTTTATCTGAGTACTAGTTTCTAATTTCACTATGGTGAAGACTCTTACAATGCATTTTTGCAATAGGTAACTAAAATGACAAACTGCGAGGATTGTAACAATTGAGATATCAATTGTATAAATTGCTGTAGTTAAAAATAGCGAGTTAATTCACATTAATCAGTCCATTTTCACATTCTTCTATCTGTCCTCACATTCTTTCTCTCTTCTTACTAGCTGTCCTGTCACCTCTCTCATTTTTAGTGAGCTCTACTGCCTGCCTCACAGATTCACAGATATTAGGGGTTGGAAGGGACCTAGAAGATCATTCAGTCCAACCCCCCTGCCTGAACAGGATCACCTAGACCAAGTCACACAGGAACAGATGCAGGTGGGTCTTAGGTGCCTCTGGAGAAGGAGACTCCACAACTTCCCTGGGCAACCCGTTCCAGAGCTCTGTCACCCTTACTGAGAAATCGATTTTCCTTCTGTTTACCCTAAATTTCTTGTGCTCCAACTTGCACCCATTACCTCTTGTCCTGTCATTGGATGACATTGAGAAGAGTCTGGCTCCATCCTCTCTACACTCACCCTTAGAAAAAACAAAACAAAACAAAACAAAACAAAACAAAAAGTCTGATTATTTTTGTAAATGCCACTCCTTGCACCTTACTCTTTTTTCAGACTCTTTGGCAAGCAGAGAAATACCCCAAAATGAAGTGATTTTCTCCCTGAGAAATTGACTTCTCTGAAGCTTTTTGCAGGACTTTGGTTTGCTTCTCTCCAAATTCCCTGGAAGGCTCAACAGTGATGTGATCAACATGGAGTTTGGCCAGCACTGCTTGTTTTTAGCATCTCACTACTCTGAGAAAATTAACAAAGCAACTTTTTCCATTATTCTCTTTGATTACCCCCTCCCTTTCTGAATTTCCAGCTAATCACTTGTCATCCCTTACATAAAGGAGAAGACACAGCCTGTCTCATCCCAAACTTCATGGTACAGCTTTTGTAAGTCCACAAGGCACAGCAATGTGCTGTGCATCATAGGTTAGCTGTGAGCTGCATCCTGCTGCCAGACCCAAGGTCTCTACAGACCCTGCCATATCATTACTGCTTTGCTAACGTGAGTGTGATATTAAGGAATTATTAACAATTATTTGTAGCTCTTCATTGCCTACAAGCTAAGCTGTGGCAAACTCCCACTGGTGTCCACAGCACTGGTGTTTTCTCCTCAAGGTTCAGCTATTTCTTCACTGTTAGGTGTTAACATATTTTGCATGGAAATGATTTTATTACCAATGGAATACTAAACTCTCTAGATGGTGAGGTTTTTTTCCAGGGTTGGTCATTAAAAATAAAAAATATCCATGTTACACTTGACCATCTTTACCTATTTTCCTGTTATTGTCCAGAAGTGATTGCCAATAGTATAATGGAGCAGTTCCCAAAAGGCATGGGCATGCACATCTATTTGTTGTACTGCATCTTGGACCTTCCAAGGTGCCTTCTTCCTCAAACCGCTTTTCCTCTGAAGAATCACACTGTCAAAACCCTCATTATTTTATAACTTCTATGGCCCTCTTCTCACCTTGTTAAATATTGCTGGAGCAAAGGAGTTCAGTAGCTCTACCATTTTAGCAACACCATTGATTTTGTCTCCCTCTTCATTTATTAATGGAACTACTTTCTCTCTAGTATTCCCTTTTCCCTGATATAATTGTAAAAGCTCTTTTTATTCCCCTTAAGCCTTTCTGCTCTCTGAGCTGGCCTTATCTTTTCCCTGCAAGCCTTAACTGACTGTATATTCTTGTTTAGTTCTCTTTCCCTTCTCCATTTTTCACTATAGGTTCTTTCTTTACACTCCTATCTTTTGTCAGCGCTTTGTTATGCCACATTGGATGCTACTTGTCCTTCCATTTATTTCTACAGGAACAGTAGCATGTCCCACTGTATGGGGCTATTTTGGCATTTCTGTCCTTTTCTCTCCCCTCTGGATTTAAAACATCTCCCCGCTTCACCCAGGTCACACCTGGCCAAAGAGGGACTGGAGAAGGTGTGGGATGGAATGGCACCATCCATGAGAAATCCCACACCTTGTAACCCAAACATCCCAGGCATGCATCCCCATTTAGAAGGAACCAAAACATCTATCCCAAACCATGGATCCTTTTTCTCCCACTGGCAGTTCAGATTCAAATCTTGTTTCTGAACATGGGGGTTCCAAGAAGTGACTGGGAAAGCCCACAGTTTTGTTTTTAATTATTAGATCAACTATTGTCCTGAGCAGTACAATAGAGAAAAAAGACTAGATGTATTTTACCAAGGCATCTATAAAGACACAGGATTTTGTGTTACAAACATTGCAGAAATTCTTACCAGTGGATAACACCGAACGGTTCAGGGGCTGCCCAAGTTCCCTGGGTCTCTTGCTTTTTTTTTTTTGCAAGTGGAATATCTTCATTCAAAATAGATAACAGCTTAAAAGAAAAAAAAAAAATCACAGTACTTTTTTTTTAATGAATAACTGTTTCATCTGGAATAATCAACCATTGCATTTTAAAAATAAGAAAACATATGTTTCAATTCCATTAGATTTAAAACATGGTAAAATGAAGCACTTTCCTGAAATTGTGACAAATTCACAAAATTCTTTTGCTGCATCTAAATCTACCTTTTCCCATACAAGATGGGGTTTTTAAGTGAGTCCACAGAACAGAGATGGGAGTTATTAGAGGACCAGAAAACAATGCATCTGAGGAATGATTGAAGAAGCTGGGATTGCTCAGCTGGAGGAGAGGCTGGACATTGTTATTATCTCCGAGTACAGAGAAGGCTTATGGAAAGAGGAAGGGATAGCTTTTCTTCCTGGTAGGCAAGATAAGTAGTCATGAGCTTAAACCACAGCAGGAGCAGCTAAGGCTGGATATGAGAGGACGAGGCTGCTCAAGTGCAGAGACAGGGACAGGCAGGGGGAGCAGATTATGCCTGTATTGATGGAGGCGTCTTTAACAAGGAAGACCACCACCCACCTGGAGCAAAACAATTCAGATGGTGCTACTGCAAAGGTCATCCCAAGGTCATGTTCATCTGACATTTCCCAGGATTTCACTGCCCCTGCTGTCCTAGCAAGCACCAATTTGCAAGGTTCAATGTTTTTTGGATGCTGCAACACTTCTATAGCTCCGTGGGGTTTTGGTAGATCCATAGAGATGTATCTCAGAAGACCTGCTTAGTCTTCAGCCACTGAGTCTCCCACTGAGCAGAACCACTCTGCTAGTCACTGTCACTGTATTAAGCAATGATGAAGCACAAGTTTCTATAAAAACATTATTGAGAACATAAGAGATGCAGGCACTGAAAACAAGCTAGAGCCATGAAGTCAAAAGCTGCCAGGAGTAGTGTTGTAGGCAAACCCAGCCCAGGAGGGCTCAGAGCCCTACTCCAGGCCCAGGCATTGTAGGGAGGCACAATCCTTGAGGGAGTTTGTCACTGCTTCCTTCTCCAAGCCACCCCTGGTGTGCACAGGAGTTATAGCATGGCTAATTACAAGAAATTAAAGAGAAAGAGATATAAAGAGACTGCCTAACCTGAGAGAGCACTGGGAAGGGCTGGTATATGTCCTGTGGTGCCATCAAGTCAATTAGACCTGCAGAAAGTGGGGCTGTAGTAAGAAAGCTAGGAACTGTGTGACATGAAAAGGTTCATTATAAAGCATTTCTTTGGGCTCTAATTTCTAGGCATTAAATATTTGTAGATTAACAGGCAGTATGGCCAGAAAGACATTTGATTTGATCTAGGCTAGTGTAGCAGTGATGAGAGACTATGGGAGAACAGAACTTGTCCTTAGCCCAGTAGACCACAATAAAGATGCTCATGCAAGAACTGTGGGAGGCCCTTGTCTAGAAGAAATGTTGTAGACTGATACCAGCAGTCGGAAAGCTTCTGGAAAATTGAAAAAGTACAGTAGATTTGGCTGGTTTCATGAAGTGAATTCTTAGCGGAGATAGAAATGTCTTCTTGGGCTCAGCTATTTATGGATCTCTCATTTCACTGAGCAGGAGGGAAAGTCCTGGGTGTGCTCAGGCTTGCAGATAACTCAGGAGCATCAGAAAGATCTTTGCCACATGGTTCCCTCTTCTGAGGTCAGGCCTCTCCCTTTTGTAGATGCCTTGCACAAGATGGGGGTGAGGAAGGGAGAAGTGAAAGAATAGAGAAAAGAGAAAGCAGAGGGGAGAAGCCTATAAGGTGAGGAGGATTGCACATACCCTGGTGCACTGCACACCAGGTGAGAAACTAAGCACACAACCAGGTGTCCCCATACTTGCTGCACTCAGTAAGAGCAACAGAGTAGAAAACAAGTGCAATGAGCCCAGCACCAGCCTAGACACAACATGAGTAATTGTGCTGGAGGATAAGCTGCAATGACAGTACAGCCAAGGCTTTCACTGTCCTGGAGAACAACGACAGAGATGGTTTGATACAACACGTTGCTAAATTTGCTTCTGTGGCTATCCTGTAACAAAAGCTATTGCTACCACTGCTATTACAAATAAATAATAACCATCTATTAAAACTAGTTAGAAAATGTCACACCTTTAAGCAATTTGGAAGAGACTCTGCCAGCAGAGGGGTGGGTTTATCAGGGTGCCAGGTGGTCCTGGCAGTCAGCCCCTTAGGGACAAGCTTAACAAATCTCTCAGTCCAGGAGCTAGCTCCAGCATGGTCTGATGTTAGGAGGAGGTGAGCAGGTGTAAATGCTACTGGGCCTAGAACAAATACCAACACAGTCATACTGAGATGCCAAAGGACATAAAAATGCGGATCATTTCTGTATTGGTCACACCATCCAACAAACCCAGTCAGACTGAGTGTAGAAAAAGAAAAAAGATCCTGATCTTTGTAACTTTTCTAGCAGATCTTCCATTAATCCAGGCACACCCATTTTCCAGAACTTTAGAAGCCTCCTTTCTACAACAGAGCAAAGATTTCACATCAGTTCCTCAAAAGATAAAATAATACTGCACTTTCAGTTTGCCACACCTGCACATCTCCTATCTTGCCTCTTCTACATCATCCAAGAACAGAGAATTGGTGCATTTCCCTGCTTTTGAAGCCTACATCACATGACCCCTTTTCTCTACCAGCCATCTCCAGAGCAACTAGAGAGCCTTTCTGGTTTGACTGGGACACATTTCCAGAACCTCAATGCCTTAAGGTTAGAAGCACACCAACACCACCAGCCCCAGAATAACTGTAATTGTGGCAAGTCTTTAAGCATTTTAAGGAGGAGGAGTAGGGGTGAAGAAAGGAGGTCCATGTTTGCAGAAAAAAAAAGAAACAATAATTTCTTCAACAGTTTGATGTTAAAAAAAATTAAAGGCTTGTAAGCTGCTCTGAAGTTTGAATGTCAGAAATAGACCCCAGGGACATGGATTAGAGGGCACAATGAAGGTGAGTCTGTGAAATGAGCATCATGGATCTTTAAATGATTGTTAATAAGAATACAGAAATGCAAATCTCCAGGAGCTGGTGAGATATCAGGCTGTGTGCCTACAAGTACACATGTGCCTTCAGTTGAACTACGGGAGATTCACACCAGGACAGTAGAAGGCACATGGCTGACTTGATGCCTGTTATAGCACAGAAGGCTTATCTCCAGCTGGCGGAGAGCAAGAGGTCGTTCATAGGAGCAAGCCCAGTGTCTCTTCCTTCATGTGCAGAAAATGAAGGGAAGTGACCCTATCTGAATTTGGCTGAGGCCATTAAAATCCTCTTTGGTGGCATTTGGCCACCATATGTAGCACTACCTTTACATGTGACATAAGCAAATTGCATGCAGTTCAGTGAATCCTGACTGCCACACAAATAATGGATCCTTCCTCCACTTTTTTTTGCTTGGTTTTATTTGGTATTCTTCCCAAACTCTTTCTGAAGCTGAGATGCTGCTAAAGGAGGTGCTGCTGGAGCAGAATATTGTTCACCAGTTCCCCATGCAGTAATGGCTTTCTTTTTGCTGACCGTGACTTGGGGTTGCTCATTTGTTTTGGGTTTACAATCTGAAAAGTGAGTCCTAATGGAACGCCTTCTACTCCAGAGGCTGAATACAAGTTGAAGAGGACGATTAGTAGACACTAAGTGCATGTTAACCTACAGCTTTTAGGAAAAGATGGAGAATATAATTCCAGCCTCCCAAAACTCTAAAACTCTGGCTTTTAAGCTACTGCTGATTTGGCCCAACCTTGTTTTCTGGCCCTCAAGAAATGCTGTTATCAAAGACAATCAGACACACTGAAGCAAAGGTGGAGATTTGAAATTGATTGAAAACAGAACTCAAGCCTTTGATGTACCACAAACCCTTATACATTCAGGACCCTACAACCAGCAGCAAGGAGAAAATATGCACCATCAAAATTAGCACTGAGTGGGTTTCATTTTATGTCTGAGAGCAGCAAAGGTAGGGCAGGCTTCCACAGCACAGCCCCTTCACTCTTCTGAATCTTTTATTTTTTACCCCTTTCTCATTCTGTCTTTGCTTGCGTTTCAAGGTTAAAAATAAGTCAGGTTACAATAGTAAATATGTAAGATTAGCTCCTAAAATATGTTAGCAAGTGAAAGCTAAAGAAAGCCAAATGAATTTTAAAAAGGCTTTCTTGAAGCTTAGAACAGAGACAGTTCTTTTGATCCTTTATCACACAACAACAACAAAAAAAGGACCAAGCAAGATACATATATATAATATACATATAATATATATTTATACATTTCATGTGTGTGGGTATGAATGTGTGTGTGTGTGTGTGCATGTGTGTATTTTAATTCACATAGGCTTTCCTTTCTTTAAAATGCTGCAAGAAGCTTTTTTTCTGCAGACTTCTTTTTCATTCTTTTTTTTTGATATTTCAAAGCTGGCAGTTCAGTAAATGGCTGGAACTGCCACATCTCTGTTCTTGCTAAAGAAATCAATGCTAATCCTATTACTGGCAGTTATCACCTATCCCAGAAACCACGGCTAAAAGAAAAAAAACCACTGAGATGTCAAAGTAGGAAAAAAGCATGGGGGAAGGGGAGAAAGCGCCCTTCATTCACTTTCAAACAGTGATTGTTTTCTTATTTTTGATCATTTTTTTTCCTGTTAAGAGAGAAACTAAACCTAAAAAAAAATAATAAAAAGAGAGAGAGACAGAGAAATCTATGCTCAAATAACATTAAGGACCCTCATGCGAACCCAAGCACTGCTGAGAGCTGAAGCTCATACCGTGGTGCTGAGGTTGGGAGCAGGGTCCCAGGGCTCTGGACCCAGTACCTGGCCTAGAACATCCCACTTCACCAGGTCCCCAGGTCTCCTGCCCTGCCAGCACCGCAGGACTGCCTGAAGATGCAAAAGGCTTGCTTGGGTCCAGTGCCATCAAGGCAGGGAGAGGTGACAAATGTCAGCCCCTTTTTGGGTGTGCTTGCCGTGTGGGGACTCGTCCAAAGCACCCAGATGGGTATTTGCACAAGGCACAGAATTTCTTGGTGTTGCCATTGACTGGTTTGATGTGCTTGCTCTGCTTGGTGCAGACAGCTGCAGATACGGCCAGTCTCCCCTGCTTGCTCCAGATGTGAGCAGATTCCCTGGTCTGGTGCAAGTCAGGCTTTGGTCTTCACATGTGCAGCCAGGCTTTGGCCTGAGCATCTACTTGTGCAGGTTGTACTTCACCATACTTAGAGAATCTTGATTCCTACAAAGTGATTTTAATATGCCTACATCTTTGCTTCTCTTCCCATGTGCTCCTACAACACAGTCACACTCCTTGGGGTATGGCTCACCTGCCTGGGATTTTGAGGTCCTCATTGTGATAGTGATGAGAAAATGATGAAAAGGTGGACCTCCTGAGCTCATTCAGTGAAGGGCCTGTTTTGGCCTGTAAGGTGGCCCTGTCCAGCCCACTTAATGACTCATAATTTCAGATGGTCAGACATCCCAGACGATGTTGTTTCTTTAAAACCTGAGAGCAGCATCAGTTTTTAACCTGTGCTTCAGGAAAAGGCACCCAGCTCCTATCTATTAGACCACACCATCCTCCTTGCTGCCAGAAGTAAGGAGATGCTGATCATCAGTCTGATATGCTAAGGGGTGGCTGGTGCCTGGAACACAGCTCACAAGTAACAAGCAAGAACGCAGAGCACAAGCCAAATAAGCAACCAAAAAAGAAATAAAACCAAACCCAGGTCAAAGGCTTGGCCACCCAGGCAGCCAGGTATCTGCTCCACCTAGCCATAAGTTGATGCATTTCCTGGCATCTAGGGAAGCACTCCATAGCACATCAACTCACCACCATGAGCATTGCTTCCAAACTCTTAAGCAAAATCTTGGTTCATTTTGGGCACTGGCTTGCTGGCCCAGGAGCCAGTGGATATATCTGGAGCCTGCTGGAGATACTTTTTCCCATCTTGAAATTCAGAGGCAGAGTTACAATTGATGTAGGCCTTTGAGAATACCTTGAATTTCTGCAAAATGAGTTTGTAAACTCTGGGAGAATCAGCAGAGAATGGAGAAGCCTCTGGGAGCCATCTTAGAAGGAAGCAAAACCCAGACACTTAAATTTTTGTGTTACTTGCAAAACCAAAAAAGAAACAAAAAAACAAAAGAGAAGAGGAAGTTATTGATCTCCTCTACCCTTTGGGTGTTTTGTAAATCTTGCTCCTGCACAGCCTTGTTCTCATCCTCCCTGCCCAGCAGACTCTACCATGGCCACCTCTGATGGTCTGGCCATGCATTTCCAGTTTCCTTCACTGACAAATCCTGACCTTCAGAGCCTGGCTTCACCAAAAGTACTAAAAACCACCTAAACCCAATAGGACCAGTGAGGACAAGGACTGCAGCACCTAGGCAGGCTCCTGGGCTCTTCTTCCTGGGGATGGAGTAGACACAGCCCAGGGTGGAGATACCGCAGTAATACACATTCTAGTAGGAAATAGGTCACATAGGAAAGAGAATTAAAAGGGATGTTAAGAGTCTCGTGGGAGTAACAGCAGTCCATTGAGCCGCTCAGGGGTGAAGAGAAGATATGCACAGAGCTAACTACACCTTAGGACAGATCAGTCTCCTGCAGCCTATGCTCAGCGTGTGATAATGCCAGGGACAGAGCAGAGATATTTCTGTCACAGGATGCGGCAGGAAGCAGGCAGCAGCAATGCTTGATGGCAAAGCAGAAGTAGAGGTCAAAAAGGAAAACGTAAGGATTTCATAGTACAGAGAAAGAACTGCATAAAGGTAATTCTTGTGTGCAGCTGAGGTTTCAGAGGGGATGGAAACAACTGTGAGGGTACATGCTTGTTTGTTTATGGTTGGAAGTGTTAAAGGAAAATAAGTCTTGGACAATCCCAAAATAAAACTAATCCTTGTTTAACTCAAAAACAGATAAAAACATAATTTTGGTTACATATGTATTGCTAAGAGATTTTTTCATGGTTTTAGTGCAGCTGAAGTTATTTTTAACAAAGACTATTCTTCAACATGGGTGGGGAGAAAATGCCAACAGTATGCAAAAAGATCATTAAAATAATTTAGGAGTATCAAAAGATTTTTATTTTTAATAGCAGTAAGTGGTGGTAAAACCAAATTGATAATTTGCAGTCACAGAAAAAGATAGTACGCAGACCCAAGTTTGAACAGACCCATGGGTCACTGTCATCTTCCCCCAGGCCCTGAGGATCGTGCCCAGAAGAGAAGAGAAAACAAACAGATTCTTATTTTCTCAGAAAACTTTTCTTTCCCTGCTGAAGGACATGGTTGGGCTGGCCCTGTCTTGTCTCCTTTCCTGAGCTTGCCAATCTGCAGGAGGGCAGTGGAGAACAGCACAATGTCATATTTCTGATGGCAGGTGACAGCGGAACACAGAATTTGAAGGTGAACATCAGCAGGTATTCTCATCCTCCATCCCCAGCCAGCTGGAGCGTAAACATCTGCAGGAAGTCAGTCCCTGAAATAAAACAGAAACAGACAGATGCATCCACAGCAGGTGAAAGTGTACAAGAGGAGACATGGACCGCCACATGTGGCTCAAGCTACACGGGGTGAACCCCACCCAAAGAATTATATTTTTAGGAGTGAGGGGTTTTAACCTCATTTTTCTTCTTCAAAGTAAAGGAAAGGCACTCAAATGACGTTTCTGCCTGGGTTATTGAACATAATGATCTATGCTAACAGAAAATGAAATCCTGCATAATTAGAAGCATTATTTACTATTTATACAACATCAGCTCTCTCTCGGTGTCAATATATTTGCAATTCTCTTTAGAAATATGTGGATTTTATATACTTCTGTAGTTCGATGTATATGAAGACAGTCCTACTGCGATCACTAAATTTGAAAGGTATAAAGAACCTCATCATTAAGGCTCCTAATAAGGGACAATAAATGAAGCTGTGTGCCCCAGTGAGACACTTTATGTCCATACTGTGCCTTCTGGGACAGAGCCAGGTTGTCCCTGGGAGATCCCAGGAGAACTCCCATCTCCAAAAGTGTAACAGTATGGATACAGAGCATTTAGCAGGTTGGTTTATAGATAAATCTGCTTTCTCTTACAGTTTTTCACTTTTTTTTTAAAACAGGACTTTCCCCTTTGCTAGGACATCTTCTAGCTGCAAACAGCCATCTTGATGATTTGTAACTCTTGGGGAAGAAAGAGTGCATGTTGTAAATTCATGCAGAGTTTCTGCTTGACAGAAACCGGCATGGCAAGGTAGCTGCTGGGATATTTGCTTCCAGACTCACAGTTGGTCCCACACCCTACCAGTCAGCAGTTCACAAGTTCAGAAGACAGTCATGCTTCAGGAGCAGGGGGTTGCTGCCTCTCTGCAACATCACCCCATGGAAGTGGGGTTTCCTCACCAATTTAACACCATCTCATCATGTTAAGAAGTTCCCTATAGCAAAATCCAGCTCATTTTCCCATCAGGACCTCAGGGTACCCCCTTCCAGAGGGCTGTGCACACTGCAGAGTAGGGCTGGGAGCCTAAGCAGGGACTTTGAGGCAGATCCCATGGAAAACCTTGATGATTGGATAGATGGGAGGATTAGAAGTCCTTCAGGAATGGGGGAATCATTTCTGGAGGAATAAAAGCCAACCTGTGAAAAACTGTGTTTTGCAAAAAAAAGAGAAACAGTTTTCCCCCCAGAGAATCCCAGTAATCCATAGCATGGGCCAAGGAGGAGTAATACTTGTGCTGGGCCAACCATTTGGTCTCAAAGCCCTGCCAGAACATGCTCTCCAAAGGCACCTGGACCCTGTGTCCTTCCAGTAGTAAACAGGCAAACTATGCAGTGATCAGCCATAATAAAACCTGGAGGACATGCGTCCCCAAATCATTATTAGCTGTCTAGCTCTACTTACAAATGCAATGGTGAGGAGAAAGCAGATGGAGACGCAGAGGAGGGTACTTCTGGGGATGCTCCTAAGCATCTCCTCCTTTGCAAGAGACAGCCCACCAAAGCTTGTGTGCTGCAGTCACCCAGGGAACATGCTTCCCTTCCACCCCAGACACCTGACACAGACATTTTTTTCTGAGAAAGCTGCCATTTCTTTGAGATCTGGAAATGTTTTCCCAGCCAGCAACAATGACGAGCTGCTAAAGTGTCAGCAACTGTTTGCTGAGTCTTGGTTAAAATAAACCATCATTTTAACACCAGTGGCATTTCACAACATCATCAGTAAGATGCTGGCTCAACTCAGGGATGTACATTCCTTTAATTATATAAATAAAGTTAAACAAAACATCATGCCCTTGGGCCCAATGCAGAGTGTTGCACCTGATAGGCAAGCACTTGAAGGCAGAGTAGTTTTGGGAAAAAGCAGATTGCTGTGCTACACAGATGAGGGGAGGAAGAAAAAGTGATGTTGAAAGATCAAACCCATGCACGGAAGTCTGAAGGAGATCAGGAGCTGTCAGAGCCCATAGCCAGGAAAAGAAATTTCCCCAGCTAAAACAAAACAAAACAAAACAAAACAAAACAAAACAAAACAAAACAAACAAACACTAACATACACACACACAGACACACACACACAGACACACACACACACAAACCCACTAAAAAAAATCAACCTAGAAGCAAAGAGTTGGAAAATAAGGCTATGTGACCCATGCACCTGCATGGGGCTGCCAGGGAAATTTGCTTACCTCAAAATTAACATTTAAAAGAAGTTATTTTTCTTAATCTCTTAAACAGTTTGTTTCAATTCTGCAGACATATCCTCAGAACTGGGCTTGTACCACCTTGTTGTTTGATTGTTTTGATAATGTAGGGCTGGGTCTCTGAATTCCATCATTTTACAACTAATTCATCCAAACCACAAGAAAAACTGTCCTTGTCCTTGTCACCCAAGTGTTCAGCTGAAGAAAAGAGCTTCTGGGGAAATGTCTCACTGAATTGTGACTGATCTGGCTTCTTGCTATCACTGGAAAAAGTTAATTTATTCAAATCAAAATCTCACAGTCAAGAAGAAGTAGAAGAAGAGGTTGCAACTGCTCTGTATCTAAGCTATTTCTTTGTCCTCATGGTCATATGGTGTGTCTCTTCAGAGCCTTGTGAATCTTCTTTAATAGCCAACATGACCATGATTGAGGGAAAAACAATTTAAAAAACTGGGATCTGATGTTTTTTCATTTTAGAAAAATTGAGTCACAACAGAAATGAACCTTTTCAGAATTACCTTGAAATATCTTGCTTTTTTTTTTTAAGTCAGTGATCAGCTTACCAGAGCCATCAGTTAATTCTTTAGCTCCTCAAGACCTTGAGTGAAGGCTGGGTGCATTTCCAGGAGACATACATTAGATCACTTTCAAACCATATGTCTAGATATGGGAAGTCACTGGGGCAGGAAGGTGATGATAGGGACTCTATCACGTGAAGTCCCTATCATCACAGCTGTTTTATCACACATTGACACCTATGTGCTTACAAGCAGGTAAAACATTCATCAGCAGTGCATAATTACCTTATCTCTGGTCTTAATTTTAAATATTTCTCCATGAAATGTTGTCTGTTTACATTTCCATTCCTAAAAAATTAATATCAGAAAATGGTATAATGTCATATATACATTAATTAATTGGATATTCTGGGTTTACTGCTTGCTCCACTGGTGGGGAAGAGCATTAGAAACTACACAACATACAATATAAAACATAAAATACATGTTTGTGCACAGTGTATAATTTAATGCATGAGATACACAAGATCTTGCAGCACTGAGTGTTTTAAACAACAGCATTTTAGCCTCTAAAACATAGCAGCAAGGGAAAGATTTTCCATGCTCAGTTTCTCTGCTATCAGAACATTTGTTTTTTATTCTGAATATTTCAGCACATCTATTTACCTGGCACTATATATAGTACCACAGTACCAAGATGGTGTATATAAAGATTCAATTGCTATTCCCATCTGATGTCCCTTCCCTCTCCTTTTTACCCCCTTTTTTATGTCTGCACTCTGAATTCAGCACAAAGTTGGTGTGTTTAATTTAAAAAGAAGTAAAATGCGCCAGGAGACGCCTCAGACCACTGCAAATCACCTACTTTATAGAGGCAGTAAAATTGTGTATCGGATTAAAAGTGATGCTGATCTGAAATTTATGATAACTTTTAATGGCATTATAATTTTTTTTTCCCTGTGCGCTCCATCACTGAATCGTTTGGATGCACAGTGCAGCAAGATGAAATTTGTAAGGGAAGAACATTACATAGGCAAGCACCGAGGGAGGCAAAAAAGGCAGTGGAATAATGCAAGAGCCCCTTCTGGGTGTGCAAAGGATGCTGCTGCTGCAGGCTCTGTACAGCCCATGGGACTGGGCTGATCAATCCCCACGGCAAGGCAGTGAGGGTATGCTCAGTGCTGGGGAGTGAAATATCACCCCCAACAAAAGGTAGTTATTTAAGAAAGTGCTAGGACTGAGCCTTGCTGGGTGTCCCTTGCATAGGTCTAATGTAATTTCTGTCCCTGCCCAGCATGTATCAAGGCTCATTTTCCCTCTGCTGGGCAAAGACTGCAACAGAGCCACCCGCCCTTTGGCTATACATCTACCCGAAGACCATAGGGATCTCCTGCCACTGGCACAGTTCTCAACTTCTTATTCTGCTTAGGGCAGATCTATGAGGACATTTCAGCCAACACTCAGAATTGACACAGCTTTGGTGGAGAGAAATGCCAGCTGGGCCCAACGAGAAAGACCCACCAAAAGACTCTGTGTAAAGCCCCAGGTTTTTAAAGCACAGCTTAATCCCATGGTTGGTGATAACACAGATCCAACCCTAGGACACGATGTGTGTCAGACCAATAACAGTCTCTAACAGAAACACAGACAGTTATAAACTAGTCACTCTGAAATTAGTATAAATTGCTGAAGAAGTATCTGCATACATGTAAACATTGAGATTCTTTATTAACGGCCACAGAACACTGAACCTGACTATTTCAATTTATAAATATATTTGTGTAAGAGCAAATCCACCTGTCAACAGCTTGGAGTTCTTCAGGAGAAAGATCTCTGCATTCAAGGAACCAAATGTTGGTATTGCAGTTACTTAAAGGAGGTGCTGAGGAAACTGGTAGATGATGGAGGACAGAACGCCAAGTAGACATCTGGCCAGGAGAGTAGCTCTGCAGAGTGAATGTGTAACAAACAGGAGGTAAAATAATGGAAACTACAATACCCATAAAGAAGAGGAAATTACAGTGATACTAGGTGTAGGCAACTAGATGTTAGCTAAAAATATCTTTAGAAATAGCACAGGAGGAAACCTGAACTATTTATCCACTGGCCATTTGCTTTGTAAGAACATACAGGAGAAAAACTAGTGGCTTTTTTCTGCTGCATCACCCAGGACATCATGTATTTTGAAGCAACTGCCTCAGTTTCTGCTGTGTTGGGCATCTGGGTACAAATACAGGGACAGGTGAGACATCAGCTCTTTTGGAGAGAATTTAACAGCTCAGGAGCGAGTGAACCTGCTCTGCCCTGCTGCTGCATTGATTTGAAACAGGCTCTTTGGCAAAGTGAATTGACATGAAACGGGAAATGGCATTATCCACTTGAGCTCCAAGCTGGTGGGCCCCTTTGGGATCTATTACTGAAGAGATGATGGGAACCACCATGCCTCATTCTCACAGATACTTGCTTAAATTACCATTAGTGTAAAATTTTGTGATAGCACCACATTTTTACTATTTCTGTCTTCAATGGTGGATAATGAAACTTATACTCTCCCCCTTTGTATCTGCTTCATTTTTCCCTCTGCTTCTTCATATTCTGTGATACTACTCCATAGTAAAATATTAACTTCTATAAATTATTGTTTTGCTGTATTATGTGTAGTCAAAAACCTTTTGAATTGTATTTTACAGTGAACCTGCCTTTGAATCTGTGTGTTTTATCATTCCACATCAACACATATAATTTCAAACAAACAAGTGAACAAACCCAACGATAATGGCCTTATCAGTCAGTTTTACACTGGCGTAACTCCATAAACTTCAGCGGAATTAATCTTGATTTACACTGTTGGGAAATCAGAAACAGGCACTGAAAATTGCTACATACCAATGCAAGACACTTAAAAGCAAAAGCAGTCACACCAGAATGCCTGGCAGCAGATGAGGATGAAGGCATAAAAAATTATTTCCTGGTGGTGCTAATTCATGGGCACAAGGACAAACCCAAAGGACAGCAAAAGTTGTGCTATCCAGACAGCATTGCACAATCCACAGCCTGTGATGTTGCATGTGGAAAGACTCATTACACTCCTGACTCTACTGGTAGTGCACTTGGTGACACCAAGACATCCAAATGGGAACACAGCCCCCTAGGAGGACATTGCTAATGAAGTAGGACAGATCATAAGCCAGTTCTTGTAGGATTCACATAGAGAAGCTTTTGACTTGGGGGTTTAGGAAGAACTCCAGGTCTATGTGTCCTCCATGGCCACAGCTGAAGTTGGTTTTGCTATGGATATTGTATCATCAGCAGAGTCCTGCACTTTAGGCTGCTTCCACAGCTTAGCTTGTTACTGTTATTGAAGCCACTGGAAATGGGGCACCTAAAAAAATGCTTTGGAGGCTCCAGCATCACTCTTCAGAGGCATGGGATTCCATGGTCCCTGGGAACATTGAAGGGATGTATCCATTTGCTGTTCCACTGCAAGTTGTAGCCTGAGACAGGTAAGCCCTGTCTCAACACCCTGTGGGAAGGTGAACATACCTCAAACACCTTGTAGGAAAAAGAACCACGGAACATTTAATAAAAATGTCCCTTAAGTGGACAAAGCATGAGGTCACATTTTTTGTAACCTGCTGCTTATAGAATGAGGACACGACTGACCTAAAACAGGGATAAATCTCTCAGCAGTGTCACCTTCTGCAAAATCTTATGACCACCTCAGAGCAGATGGCAGCTACTGCGTTCACATGAATGAGTTATCTTTAACAGGATGATTGGCAATTTGACAACCATACTTGTCACTACAGTTGTACAGCAGCAAGCATAGGCATGTGTTCATTGTACAACCAATGTAAGGAGAGCAAATGAATTGGGTTTCAAGTCTTATTATTCTCAGGGCAGGACCTTCACTTGAGTCACTTCTCTCATCTGTAGTGGACACAACCAACTGACTTTCAGGCTCATTTACTCAAAACCGTGGCAGAACACTGAAAATGAGACTGCTAATTTTTTCTCAGGGATAACATTAATAATTTTTACTAGGATTGCACTAGCTTATTAGGACTTAAGGGAAGTATAGAGGATAGAAAATAATATACTATGACAGAAGTGACAAACTGAACATGCAGTCTACGTGTCCTCCTAAGCATTGTAATTGCTGTGCTCCAGACATCTACATTGGAAAAAATTCCAGCAAAGAAATCAATGCAGCCATGGGGCAGTGTCTGGACTGGGCTAGATCCTCAGCCCAGTGATGGGCCACTGAGTGAGGAACTGCACGGATGCTGGCATCAAGCACATGCCTAAGGGGATATCTGAGCATGGAGGCACCTAGGCTTGTTAGATGCAAGCTGAGCTTGAGCCTGGTTGAAGAGCACTGCAATGCTTATAAGGGAGTCCACATAGGGCTATGCCAAGCAAGCAGTTTTCTGAAGGTGCCCAAAGAGGCATTTCTGCTTATTTTACTGATCCAAGAGCTTCCTTCTCATGGTTTAGTGGTAAATTATGTGGTAAAAGAGAAGAAAGCTGACATTGTAACACAGAGGATACCTGCACCTGCTCCTTGATAGTTTTATTTTGACTCCTTGTAATATCTTAGCAGATCTCTTTGCATGCTTCTTCATCCTCACATCCCCATCCATAAAACATTCCTTTGTCTTCTTTTTACATTGCAATTTTTCCAAGTCAAAGCAGTACCTTGGATTAATCAGTACAAACTACACCTGTTGCCTAAAATTTCAAGTGCTGCCACAACATAAGAAGAGTCCCAAGTCCGTTTCTCTTCTAGGTGTTGCCACTCTGCACCACAGCATCTCAGCTTGGCAGCTAGCCTCCACCCAACTGCAGAAAGATCAAAGAGAGGTTAAGTAGCAGCCCAGGCTTTATGCATTTGCTCTTATCAATCTTCATAACAAAGAGAAAACAACTCAAGAATCTCTTGTGGGAAATAAATTGAGTATACTTTTGTACTTGCCTAAGTTCTCATTTCTTCAAGAATTAGCCCTATGGATGAGGCCCAGGTGAAGAGCTTCAGAAGCAATTAAAGTGAGTGCAGTACCTCGAAGTCTACCTTGATAACATTTCTGTTCACTTTTCACTGTGTCCCTATCTCACACTAGCGTCAACATGAGGTGCATTAGAAATTATAATCATAAAGAAAAACTGCACTTCACACTGAGAAAGCATTGATCCAAATGCACTTCAATAAGCAGAGTGCAGGTCCCAAAGACCCCTGGACAATCTGCAGCTGTAGATACTAAGACAGAAGGATGCCCTGGAGCCAGGGAAGAGGATTCAGGGTGGAGTTTGCTCTATTTTTACATCCTACACTCCCCATTTTGGCCACTTCCCTAGAGCCCTGTCAAGACCACTCAGCTGAGGCACTGCCTGGAGATCTGCTGTTCAGGAGATTTGCCTGAACCATGACAATATGTGAGTTTAGGGTAGAAAAGCCAAAGCTCAAGTTGAAGCCGAAGCCAAAGCCAAAGCTGAAGCTAAAAAACTCAAGCTGAAGCTAAAAGCTGAGGCTAAAAGATGAAGCTAAAAGCCAAAAGCAAAAGCCACTTTATTCTTTCCCCAGCCATCTTTTATATGTTCAACTAAGTAGGCAAAGCAAGTGTGTCATTTTTCTATAGGCTACATTTTAGAATCATAGAATCATAGAATGTTTAGGGCTGGAACGGACCTCCAAAGGTCATCTAGACCTGCCCCCCTGCAGTGAGCAGGGACACCCTCAACTAGACCAGGCTGCTCAGAACCTTGTCCAACCTCACCTTGAAGATCTCCAGAGATGGTGCCCCAACCACCTCCCTGGCGAGCCTGTTCCACTGATCCACCACCCGCAAGGTAAAGTACTTCTTCCTGATATCCAGTCTAAATCTACTCTTCTCTAATTTAAACCCATTACCCCTTGTCCTTT
>JANHGL010013591.1:0-37029 GCA_024611195.1 Ceyx melanurus
AAGGTTTATTTCATCTACTTGGTTTTACAGGCAGAGTCTGTAAAAAAAAAACCCTCTAATAAAATATTTAAAGTCCTCTAAATATCCCTAAAAGTGACTTTTCATAACATGTGTTGCATGAACAAGCTAGATGCTGCTGCGGTGTGCTATCCAGACATCATCACTTTGATAAGGTTCAAAGCTTTCACTGCCAAAATGCACCATCTTGGCGGTTTCCTCTGTCATCCTGCATAATGCAGAATGTGGAGCTTCACCCAGCAATTCCCACACCAATGCAGAAGGACATCCACATTTAATTTAAAGGTCTTTTTGAGTGATAAAGAACCTACCATATCCATGTCAGCTCCTCCAGTGGTTAATTACAAGGCCATTAAGAAGCAAAATGTGCCTCTTTTTTTTTTTTTAGCTCCAGCCTTCCTGGTTTATATGCTTTTGTCTGATGGATTAAGTAATCCTCTGATGCTGTGCTCCTCCTCCATGTGTAGATACCTATAGATCTTGATCAGTTCATCTCTTATACTGCTCTTTGATACTATAAATGAATTGTGCTCCTTTGGGTCATTGGGAGATACACTTTCAATCAGTCTTACACTGCTTCTCCCAACCTTTCTCAGTTTTTCAACACAATTTTTAAGTGTTGACAGCTGAACTGGACTATATTTATCTCATTAATGTCAGGTATAGAGCTAATAATTTCTCCGACCACTCAATATTCCCATTTATACATCACAGGGTCACATTAGCCTCTTTAGCAAGAGCGTCATATGGGAAGTTCATGTTAAATTGTTTATCCATCATGACCTCTAAAGTAAACAGCCAAGAACAGCTTCCTGAATATTCCCTCTAAAAAAATTCCTATGGGATCACTCTTCATTTGCAACTCCTCTTCGGAGACCTGCCATTTAACTGCCTTGTAATCCACTTAAAATGTGCCATATTGATTTTTTACAGTGCTACCACTCAAAATGAAATGAATGGCAGAACGTAACCTGCAAAATCACTCAGACCCTTCCCAAGTACCTATTGCCATGGAGATGCCTGCCCACGTTTTGTGTTCCACCAAGTTGTAACCCAAGTAGCAATGTGCCTTGGCTGGGAGCAGGGGAACTTGCAGCCACCTTAGCTCCAGTTCAGAAGAAGGTCTGCTGCTTCGCCAGGTCTATAATGGGAAGCAACAGGAATTGGAGCAAAAGTATCAGCCATGAGCTGAGCTCCAAAACAACCAGAGAGGGTAAAACTGGTTCAAAGCTAACACTTTGAGAGATGTTATTTTGTGCTTGGATACCAGTGCCCCTTGACGGCTTTCACAGAATATTTTGAGACAATATTCTACACTCAGGGGGTCCCAAGCTGGCCTGTGGAGAAGTATCAGTCTGAAAATTCCTTATAAATGCCCTGCTGCTAGTGCGTGAAACCATGCTGCTTTTAGAGTGGTTTTAATTTAGGTTTAACAGGGAGGGGTGTGTGACTGGTGACCCAAGAGAAATGCTGAAAGCTGAGGGTGGTCCTGGGTCCAGTGTGTTTGAATAATATTCCAGACAATCTTGGTTTTCCTGTTGGTTGCCATGTCCCTCATGGGATTAGCAGTGTCCTAAAGGTCTGTTTTCTGGGAGACAGCCTGCTGTGGGACAAATAACACAGAGAAAGAGGGAGAGCATGAAGAAAGCCTCAATTCCCTAACATACAACTCAGGGAAGTGGAGGAGAGGGAGAAAAGTTCCTTTCCTGAGATAAAACAAGCAGCAGTTATCACCAGGTGGAATTAGACTGGGAGCCCCAGGATTCCACAATTCCTCATGTTTCTGACAAAGTTTTACCTCCAAGAATTGCCAAAATCAGGCTGAGTCTGGCACATGTGGGACGCGTACAAAAGCAGTTGGCATAAGAGCATCCCTCGTGCTCCGAGTTGAAGCTTAAACCAAGGCAGAATTAACTCGGCACTTCCCATTCTCTCTGCAGTGACAAGCAGGGGCTCATCGGCCTTCCTGCAACTCCATGGTGCAAACTCTCGCAGCTGCACGTTTTCATTTGGGGCAACTTTTGCAGCTAAATAAAATTGTTAAAATGTTAATCAGCTTAGTACAATAGTTCCCAATATTTTCCATAAAACAATTTGCCTCCCACGTAGTGTGAGTCTCTGTCCCAGCGCACAGCACGGAGTGGAGCCGCAGCGCCCTCGGGCCGAGCAGCACCGACCACGCTCTCACATCTCACCCTGGAAAGTGCCAGGGCAGAGCACTCAAGCTGAGACACACAATGTGCCTCGAAGTGCTTCATTTCTCTGCAGTAAAACTCTCCAGTGAAGAAAAAGCATTTTTTCTAATCAGCCTACAGCTTTTGGTGGCAGCTGGAGATGACCACGCACACCCTCTCAGCCTGCCTCTGCCAATGGATGGCTGAAGCTCTCAAGGCTTTCACTAGCTGGCTATAAAATGTTGCCTCTCTTCAGCTTAAAAGCAGACTCAAAAAGTATTCCTTTTTTTTAATTATTATTATTTATTATTATTTTCGTTCCAAGGCTCCACTTAGCCCTAAAACCCTGATAGTGCCCAGTAAAGACCAGATGAAAGCCTGGCTGTTGGAGGTGGTGTGAATAGTAATCCTCACCCTGACCTTAAAGGGTGGCATCCTTTTTATGTTCTTAGTCTCAGTAATTGCTGCTATTTGTTGCTGTATAGCACAAGAACTGTACTTTCAGTAAGTGTGGTGATATTGGGTGAGAAGGTGGCTTTGGTCCCTGCTGTCACCCTGGACTCTGCTTCTGTGACTGGACCAGCCACAGCAGCAGACATGTCCCAGTTCCTCAGCTGAAAGCATGATTTGACTGATACTGATTTAAATGAGTCTGGAACGACTCCTAGCTACATAGTACTAGGTTTTTACCTTGAAGAGGTAGAAAAAGAAGAGTTAAGTTCAGTTCCAGTCAAAATAATGACAATTAAAAAAGTTAACTCTTTGCTTCCTATTCAAGTCTTACCTGCAGAGAAATCTGACTGAAAGAGATTTTGGTAGACAACTTGGACATTCCTACTGCCCTACCACAGCGTCAGGACTGTTGATGGATGCTTGTTGAAGCTGTTCTCCACATCTTTAAGCAGCTGCTACTGCTTCAGCATCTTTGTTCCTAGAAAGCTTTTCCTACTGTCCAGTGTGCATCCTTCTTGCTGACATTTCAGCCTGTTGCTCCAAAACAGACAGGAAGAAGAGGTTAATTCCCATGCTACCCTTGAATAAACCTGCAGCAGTTTGTCCCCTCCTTTATCTCCTCCTACAGCCAACACCTCAGTGCCACTTAGTTAAAGCAAAACTCCTTCACTCGGGTGTGTGTTTCTCATGTGCAGTAATTCAGAGCACTCCCCACGTGATGTTAATAACAGTAGAAGGCAAGATATCATGTCAGGTGCAGAAAAGCAAGGAGAAGGCAATGACAAGGCAGTGACACAAGTGAGACAAAGGAGTGAGACAAAGGAAGAAGCCTCAGACAAACCTAGTCCAGGCTGACAGGACACCTCACCTGGGAAAGTGTCACAGCTGAGACTGACAGATCAGCACCTGGGTGCAGCGAGAGCACAACGTCAGATAAGCAAGAGCTGCAACACAAGTGTCTTGCAAGAGTTACAGTTTTCCTGCTGAGTTTCAAGGTTTAACAGTGACAGGTAAATGCAGTTCCCATTTCACAGATAAGAAGGTGGGACATGAAATGACAATGTGAGGAAATTTGTTCTTTCACTTACATCAGGTGAATGGTGGGATTCGGAACATCACTTGGGTTTCAAGGATTAACAGAATCACACAGAATTACAGAATGTTAGGGGTTGGAAGGGACCTAGAAGATCATCTAGTCCAACCCCCCTGCCTGAGCAGGATCACCTAGACCAAGTCACCCAGGAACAGATCCAGGCGGCTCTTAAGTGTCTCCAGAGAAATGATAACAACCAAAAAACCAAACTGCACAACTGGTTCCTCCACCAATGACTTCACAGTGTGAAGAAGGAAACTGCAACCATTTCACATCTCTCCTCATCAGAGAGATTTGTAACACAAGCTCCATACAAGCACACGTGGAAACTCCTTGTTCTGTAGCATCAGTAACTATTTCCTTTATCTCCAGGGAGGAGTATTTCACTATCATAGTAGCTGCTGTTTCCTTATAAAGCAGATCTGCTTTAGGTTTCCTGTTTACAATGGAAATAATCTTAGTGTGCAGCTAATAATCTTACCACCCAGAGTGGTAACAATACGATCCCACTGTAAGCCTTATAGAGACCTTGATGTTGAGAAGCATATGTGACACAGAAACTGCTTTCTTTACCTGTATGATTGCTCCACGTTCCTTTAGGCCAAGATGTAATGTGCAAAGATCTATGGAAATGGAGCTTTCCTTGCTAACATATTCTTCTCACAAAGTTTATGGAGTAGAAAGCTTTTTAAAGATATATACAGAATTCAGTAAATTGCAGCCTCATCACAAAATGTTACAATAAAAAAACATGATTTATGATTTTTTTAGATGACAATTTATCTCGACTTTGTCAGTTATGCTGCACACTACATAATTTTGTTCTATTATTTTGTATTAAGCCCAGTATTTTGTATTTGATGAAAACATGTAATCAGTCCCTACCTTACAAATGTGAGACCATTCAGAATTATAGCTGAAAAGAAAAAAAAACCCAACATATATGGCAGAGCACAGAATCAGGCTGGAATTTCAGCATTAGTTTTTCTGAGAATGACCTTACCCACTGCCTTTTAAATTACTCATGCCATAAATGTTAAGAATCAAAGGGGTGGGATAGGAGTGAAATGCTGTGCATCATAAACAGTCTAGTACCTGAACCTTTTGTGGTTTGGTCCCCTTAGAAGATGCTTCACTGCTGACAAAGGCATCCCCCAAGCCTGGAGAAGCATAGGCAGTGAAAGCAGAATTCTCCCTACGCTGCAGCCAGGGCAAATCCGGCCGAGTCAGCAGCCAGTCTGGAGCAACACCCAGACCTTGCCGAGTAGAAAAGCCTCCTTTGCCTGTAACACCTCCAGTTACACCTACAAATGTGTTGCCTCTCTGTAGCACCTGTAGCCCCTGCAGCCAACCACTGCACCAGTCTGAATTCCTGCAGCTGTGAAAGGAGTCGGGCAGGTGGGAAAAAAGCTTTGCCCAACCTCAGGTGCTTGGAATTCTCCAAATGAGACCAGTCAGAGTGTCAGGTCAGAGTGGTCACTGTTGAAAAGCTCTGGATCAAGCTCTGGCCTTTTTTAAACCCAACAGAATACTTTGACTGTATAATAAAAATTTCATGTTTTAATACATCGCCATGCACAAATGGAGTCAAACAATGCAGAGTACAAAATTGTCAAATATACAAAATGATAAAGCAGATATCCAAAGCTTCCAGAGATCATGCCCAAAGATACCAAAAACTTGATATTGATTTGAATTTCTTCATTTAAAAGAATTCCTCCCTCCTACCTGGGTTTTACTTTTCCTTAATTTTTGAAAACAGAAGGAATTAAAGAATAAATATAAAACCTGTAGGGTGGAATTAACAGTGATGGCCACTTTGTATACTAAAAATTAGACTGCGCAGTAATTCTTGTCCTGGGAACAAAAGCACTGCTGTACAGATGAACACCTTGGATGCCTGGGGAAACGCAGTGTACATCAAACAAAAAGGCACACTTTTGTCTTATGCCACCTCATTTGGCTCTGTCTTTAACAGTTCAGTCATAGACAGACTGGGAATAACAGTCGCTTTTTAACCATTAGAGTGCTGGCATTTTCCTAGAGTTTCAACCAAGTTAACATTAAAAGGAGATCACTGGCTTAGAATATTTCCTTAGGGAAAGCAAAGCAGAACTGGCTCCAAAGGCAGCTGGAGCAGACACAACTTGCCAGCTTCAAGAGACCACTTTGATCATACAGCTGGTATGGAGCTGCACTCAGCCTTTCTGCATCCAGCTCTCTGCACCAGATTTCCCAGCACCACCATCCCAGCCTCCCTCTCGCTTCCCACGTCGCATCCTGCACAAGTGCAGCCTGGCATCTGATTCTGTCCATGGGCTACTGATCTGGGGACAACCTCTGGCAACAACACGGGTGTGGCTGTAATTCCAGCTATCAGTTACCTGCTCTCCTCAAGGTCAGGTTCAATCAACCTTAAATTCAACTCCCCAAAACAGAGGAGCCCAAATGTGGAGCCCCCTTTGCTGATTTACTCTGCATGGAGCCAGGAGAGCATTACTCACATCTTACCCTGCTTGTGAAAAAGAAATAATAATTCCAAGGCAAGTCCAGATACCTGCAGTCCCTCCAAGGAACTGGAAGCAAGACCCAGCACATCCCAAAGGACATCCCTGTCACTTCCAGATTCTGCAATAACTGTAAGAAAGTTAAAAATATGTCTCTTAGGCTCACCAAGGATTCCAGCAGCTTAGTTCAAAGCAAAGCAGTCTTCTCCTCAGAGCACACAGCCTCTCTGGGGAATGCTGGTCACTCCCATTGCCCCATGCAGCTCGTCTGTATTGTAGGGGAAGGCCAGCAGACAGCAGCAACCCCAGCTGATGCCCTGAAACACGGGGGCCAATTCTGCAAGGCAATGTGTCTCCTGCAGAGGTGCCAAGAGAGCACTCGGCGCAGCATAGGACACTGGGCTTCACCTGTGCCATAGGCCAGCACGGCCCCATTCCTCCCCTCAGTCAGTGGCACTGGACTCAGGGGGAGAAGGCTGAGGTCTGGGTCTCCTCCTGAGATGCTTTACATAGGCTGGAAGCTCATGTCCTGCTGTGCTTTTGCTATTGCCACTTAATCTCTTTTTTACCTTTCTCAGGAGAAAAGCAGAGAAGGGATGCAGATGAAGTGAGAGACTCCAGACATTTCATTCTCTGGACTGGTCTCAAGATCAGAGCCTGGATCAGGGAAAACTTCCATCTAGATGTAAAATGATACTCTCAATAAAAGGAACAAAACAAACAAAGAAACAAGTCCCCTAAGCATCAGATGGGACAGACTGTAGGGCTTTTTTTCTCCTCTGCACAGCTTCTTATTGCTTACATGTAATTTTGCTGCAATATCGATCTCCCTGCTTTAAAAAACCGTGTAGAGCTATTTAATTTGGTAACTTAGGATATTAAATAGATGAATTCAAGGCAAGTGCTTAATAGAAGTAACATGATTAGAGATGTAACAACAGCTACAGAGCTTTTTTTTTTTTCTGAAAAAGTATTTAGATGTATTTGGAATTAAAATCAGAAAGGAGCTTTTCATCTCATTTTCAGACTAAGCCTGGCTGTGTTACAATAATGCTGTCAATCCTGCTTTTATGGCAGAAGCAGACCTTATAGTCATCTGCATGATCAGCTTCTTCTCTGTCCAGCCCGACCTCAGATGTGCCTGCTAAGGATGGCTGGGAGGTGTCGCAGCAGCCTCGGAACTCTCGTGAGCCATCGTGCAGCACAGCCAGTGACTCCTCAGAATTGATCTGACAGGCAGCAAGCATCTACCAATGTTCTTTAAACAACTAATCTAGACCAAACTAATTTTCTTTGGATTTTGCACTGGATTAGAGCAAGAATCCCCATAGATTTCTATCTTCTTAGCTATGGCCATACCTAGCTCCCTCCTTGTTTCAGCTTCTTGATGTCAATTCAATACCAATTTGCAGTAAGTATTGCTTTTACAGTTTCTGCTTTTACAGTTTCTCGTTTGCATGAACTGTTTACTCTTTGAACCGTGCATCCCAGTCCGTGCTGTTCCCCACTGCTCATCAAAGCCCAGCAGAAGGTGGCTCTCCTGCTCACACCTATGGACAGCAGCTCTGTGAGACTTCAGGCACCAAGTGCTCCTTTGCTTATTTCTAAGATACAACACAATCCAGCCAATGGGAAGGGGGCCAGTCTTGCAAAATCCCACTGCTGGGAGCCACTGTCACTACTCGGGGTAGTCCCACTGAAGTAATTTCACTTCTAGGACTTTATTAACTGGCTCCAATGGTACTCATCATGACATAAGGAACAGTACACTGTCTGAAGCAAGGAGCTTGTGCACTGTGTTCAGCTGCACAGCAATACAGTATAACTCTCCATCAGCAGCTTTTTTGCCAGTTGTTGAAGGCAGGCAAATCTGTGTCTTGCTAGCAAGATGCCACATCCTTATTCCAGAGGTGAACTCACAGTTGTTATTCCTTGCTCAGGCTACACATCCATTTGGCCCCATCATTTGAGCAAAGTGAAGCATTTTGTCCCAGGATGTTACTGAGCAAAGACAACAGACTTTGTATGTCCAAGGGGTTTTGTTGCCCTTTCCTGTCCAGTTCTTTTAATTACACACAGAAGAATCTTACAACTGTGAGCTGACCTATCAATGTTCATACCAAATCCTAGCAAGCACAGCTCTGTTTATACAAACTGTTTAAATTAAGACCATTTTGTGTGAAAGAATGTATATAGGTTACCCTGCCATCCTGTAATACTGGAAACTTTAAGATATTTTTAATTCAGAAGTTTAGATCAGATGATCTAGTCTAATCCTTGCATAACACACACCTGATAACCTCGTCCAGTAATTGCTGCACCAAGCCTGGATTTCAGTTTGAGGTAGAGCTTATTGACTTAGAAAAATACTCTGCATATATTTAAAGACTTTATGTGATGGAGAACATGCCAGGTAACTAAGTTGTCTCCATGGGTAATTATCCTCCCTGTTGAGCATTTGCACTTAATTTCTAGCCTTAAATCAGCTTCCAAGCAGTAGAGCACATCATTCCCTTTTCTTCTAAATAAAAGAGCTACCTGCCTTCAGACAGCACTGCCCTGCCCAGGTACAAGACTGATTGCAGATGGAGATCAAGTCACCTCTTCAAATTGCCTCTGATAAATTAATAGCTTGAGCTTCATTAGCCTGACACTATAATAAGAGCTATTTCCCTGCCCTTGAATGACACTGGGAGCTATTGAAAATAATCTTTCCAAGTTGTCGATACCCTGTTTGAAAGACAAGCAGTAACCAAACAAACTGGAACAGCATCACTATTGACACCTCCTCCTCCAGCTGCAAGAGCATCTCTGGGGCTGATGTTGGAGGGGTTATTTATCACACCTTCACAGCCACTAGATTATTCCAGACCTGCTCCCTGTGCCTCTAATAGAAACTTGCTGCTGTCTCTCCTGGATTTGACTTTGCTATCCTCCAGGTTACTCTCCACTACTGACCTGCTTCATATCATTAGTTACCAGCATCCCTGATTTTGTCATCTCTGCCTGCTGCCAACAGAAATTTCCTCTTTCCCTGGGAGGAGTATTGAAAATAGAGCATACCTTGAGAGGAGCTCCATTAGAAATAGTCTCCTTGATGAAAATTTCATATTTACAGCTATTTTTTGTGATCTAGCCTGTGGTCAGTTTTAATTCATTTAATATGGACAATATTGATTTTGTATTGTGCTATTTTGTTTGTTATAAGAATCAAATGATCTATAGGAGGCTAAGTATAGTATGTCAGCAGAGTTTGTTTAATCAACAAGCCTTGATAGCAAGTTTATTTGGCATGATACAGTTCTACAAAAGTCATTTAGAGGGTTTTATCAATTTTTAATTGCTTTAATGACTGTGCATATCAACCTTTCCATGATTTTGCCTAAGGCTGATAGGAAACTAATGACCTATGGTTTTCTGGACCAGGCCACTTGTTCTTTTGTGTTACTGGGGGTTTGGTGTTATTTGAAGCTTCTTTTATTCTTTCAGATTCTGAGGAGTCCTAGGCAAGCCTTCCTTCGCTTTTGATTCAGTTAAAGGTTTCACAAATTTTAAATTATGTTTGGATAGCTGCTGCTTAATATTACCCCTAATTACTGATGAAGTAAGAGGAATTATATTTTAATGTGCAATCTGACTCCCTCCTTCTACTGCTTTCAAACACAAAACAAGAACATTTGTTGGGTTTTGCATGTACTGTGAGCACTGTGCTGTGCCTATCTAACTTAGCTTTGCTGTGACAGAATTTATTAGGATGTATGCAAAGCCTTTGGTCTGACCAGCTCTAACCTATTGGCCGCTGACTTCCCATACATTTTTTGTGCTTTATCATCAAATATCTACTTTTCTTACCCACTGATTTGTCCTCACAAGCCTGCCTATCACCCATACTGTTTGTTGGCCAGGATTTCTGCATTCCAGATAACTCTCCTGAATTTTACTGTAGGAGGTTGCAGGTAATGCTGGTAGCACCTTCCCCCTCACCCATCAATTTTAGAGGAACTCTTCCTTCTAAATTAAAAATTTTCTTGACCACAGCCTATGTATACCAAGGTGAATTGAAGCACAGTCCTACAGCAGGGCCATTCAAGGAGACTCTGTGGCAGAGATGTTAATTGCTAAAAGGGAACCAATGTGAAAGATGCACGATTTTACTTTGATTGCCTAAGACAATATTTGAATAATTGAGATCTTGTGGCTTTGTTGGTAGGTGGAGGGAAGTTAGTGATAACAGAAAAAAAACCTGGTCTGGCTCCATGGGTGGCATTAATCAAAACATCTCCGGAGACTTTGATGGGGTACTGCCAGTGTAAATCTCCAGGGCTCTGGCCTAAGGTCTTCTGAAAACTCAGGGCAAAACCAAGTTTACACTAAGAAGGGACCAGGAGAAACAAACCCACTGGTAGAGCACAGCCATGCAGCTGGGTGGGTAAAACCAAAGAGCTCACAATGGTTTTTAAAACTCTCCTGCTGCAAGGCTGCATTTCCCTCAGCAGCATAACTGGTGAGTGTCCAGGCACAGAATGCCAGGCAGATGAAAAAACACAAGAAATGAAACAGCACAAAGGATGTTGTCAGCTGCAGGGTTTTCTGGGGACAGTAATTTCTTCAGGTTTTTAGTGCAGGACTTCTTAGGTTTTGAAGCACTTGTGCTGGCTGAGTCTGCCAGTGTTCCTGTCAGCTTCTCTGTCAGGGTCTGGTGCTGTAACCTTTCTCTACAGAAAGAAGCCAGGTGAGCACAGCAGCAGGGAGCAGCACCAGGCATGGGAGGAAGGCTGCAGGTCTGCACATAGGGAACAGTGTCCTGATAGCAACACAGTTTTGTTTCAGAGATAATAACTAGTGACCAATGTAATGGCAGCATAGGCCTTTGAGAATTTATCTATCTCCACAGGGCTGATAATTGCTGGTTTATGAAAACAGCATTAGTCTGCCACTCTTTTGCACTGAACTAATGGCTCTGAGCGTATTTAAATTCACTTCCTTTGCCGGAATAACTTATTCATTCCCTTTCATGTTGACTTGGTCTTTGGCACTCTGGACATAAATGATTTATTGACTAGAGATAAAGCATTCTTTCCCCTGAACTGTTCCTGCGACCCAGGCAAAAGCGGATGTGTCTGCTATTAATAAGGTGTTCAGCATAAAAAATGCAATAGACTTGATTGTCTGCACTCAAAAGCCTTTCCGAGAACACAGTACCTGCCCCCATTCATAATAACAAAAAATTCTCCCACATGTTTATTTATATTAAAAAGTTTTCAGAAGAATACGCTGGGATCCAGATAGTTGTTCAGGAGATGTAGAACAATTTCATAAATATCCCTGAGGAAGCATGGCCTACTTTGGGAGAATAACAGTGATCAAAAAAATCCAAACACAATGAATAGTTAAATACAAGCCAAAAAGTACAGTTATTTCCTTATGGCTCTGGCAGACAGTTACACACGTGTGAAGTGTCACGGGGCTCAGGGGAGCTACACTTGCAGTTATCCACATGCACGGGCTGGCTGTAGCACAGAGACCTACGCCAGCTTCAAAGGAGATCTGTCCGATAGGCACCTACAGCAGACTTCTCACCAAGTCTGGCTACTCGAGGGGTCTGGACTTGATTTTCACATTTCTCAGGGCCTGTAACACTGCTTTTCTAGGACACCATAACTCAAATCCTGGGAAGTTTTTAAAACAAACTGTTTTAACAGGAGAAGTGCACACATCTAAATTCATGCCCATACACTGGAAGATGTTCAAAACTAACATTGATACAAAAAATGCTTCAAGTGGTGCTCTGCCTAACTCAACTTCTTCTCATACGCCCTTTTAAGATAACACTTCCTGATAAACTCTTCTCACTGAAAGTACTCCTGATTTTTTTTCACTCGGTACTAAAATAAAATAATTCCTACTGCAGGAGTATAGCATTCTCCTTATTTTTAAAATAACTTTTATCACAGTGGGGTCTTTTAATGCTGTACCAACACAAAATTGATGTCAGTTGCCAGAGTGCATTTTAAAAACCTGTAGCAGAAAGAGCTGTAAAATTTGCTGAAGCTTACAGTGGACCTGTGCCACGCGCACGGCCAGGTCTCTTGGTATCAGATTCCAACCTGAAGCTCTATGAAAAACTCTAAAAAGTGCAAATGTTGCTGTTGGCAAAGATTCTTATGTCTTAAGGAGCATTTTTACATCAATTAGTTTAAGATTAGGGACCAGGATTTTCTGAAAGAGAACGTAGGAGGTTACTGCTTTGTAATTCTTGGGCACTCCACTTGAGAACCCATGGAAAGAACCAGACCATTAAAAATCACTAGTGACTTCTGAAAATCCTGGTCATCAGTAAAAAGAATCTGCTTTTGGGCTGAATACTATAGAAGTATCCAACATGCTGAATCTGAGATGGGCAGAGAGCTGAAACCTAAGCCCATATCTATCTGGAAAAAAATTAAGCCCTAAAGATATTTATCTGTTTGTTGTATGGGCACCCTCAATGGTTGACCTTCCATTCTCTATCAATGAACTGTACAGTAGTTTTTAAGAATTTAAACATAGCGGCTTACTCTAAAAAGATCTCTTTGAGCTGATGTAGTTGCACATTCTCTCCATCACACACCAGTATGGCATGTACAGTTTGGTGTACATGCTAAGAGTGACTCTGTAGGACCTATCAGGCTGGAGAGAGTGATGGTCTTTAAAGACACAAAAAAGCTACCTTTGACTTCAAAGAAAGAAGGAACAAAGAGGCAAGTCCCTTCAGTATGTTGATGGCATCAGTTCATTATAAAGAGTGTGTCAAGAAGGTCCCCATGTGAGAGACGGACACTAATTCCACTGAGTTTCCACAGAAGAAACAGTACCACAGCCAGCTGTGATACTAGTGATGAGGCCAGCCATTCAGAGACTGAACAAAAAGCAATGTTCAGGTTGAATGCAACAGTCTTGAGCCTGCTACAGTATATTGAAAGGCTTATTGGAACCATTTGCTTATTCCCAGTTCCTACCAAAATACTGTTTTGGATAGAAAGTGGAAAAAGTTAATGAAGAAGTCTGCCCTCTCCAAAGGGAGTGTCTTGCTCCTTAGAAGTATAGTCTTACACTTAACCTTCTTCAGAGAGTTTGGTTTGGACTACGATTCCCCAGCCCTACCCAAAACACAAATGGTGGCCAGCATAAAGAACCCAAATTCTTCCAGTTTATTCTGGTTTTCTCGTAGACCAAACCCAGGCTGTGTCCCTCGCCTCCTCCTCACCGAGTAGGAAAACACATTGGCACAACAGAAACGAGAACCTTGGACATTTTCTGGATGAGAGGGAGAGCAGACACAGTGTCCCACAGCTCATTCAACCTACCCTGCTCTTGGCTGCCTCTGTGACAGCTGTTCCCTAATCTTGATACAAGAAGCCACACTTCTGCCACATGCAAATCTACCTACACAGTTACAGTGAGCTGGTGAAGGTCTGCTGCTAGGGAGGGCTTCTGTTTGGATGCAGCTTCAGCTCAGATACTGAAACGTAGCCTCAGCATTTGAAAAAAAAGATCATTCTATATATATGGACTGTGCTAGTTCTGTGCAGAAAGCACATATGAAGTGCTGATATTGTTTCACAGAATACCATTAGACTGCAAAACTAACATATACAAGACGTTTACATTCCTATCGGGGTTTAATATTGTGAACATATCCGCGGAGACTGCAAAATTGCTGTAAATTTTTCCTAAAACATCATGCCATCTGCATACATAGAAAATAATCCAGTAGTTGCCATGCTAAAACAGGACTTCTAGTGAAGGGCATAGGCAGTCCCCTAAAGGGAACTCAAAAGTTATGCACAGTGATGAAAACTGGAAGCAATTTTCCAGCAAAAGGTCTGTCGATGACCATTTTCAACGAATTAGCACTGATATTATGCACCACATTTTTACTCCACAGCAAACCAGGTTTTCCCAGAATGTATCATCTTGAGTGGGCTGATTTTACATCGTCTGTCTTCAATCCTCCATGGTCACCTTCTGGCAGTGCCATTTATTATGCTTTTTTCATGAAGGAAAGTTCAGTTTCATATCAAGTGGCAGGACAGCAGCTTTAGAGGCTGGAAATGTTTATGGAGAGCTCTCTGCTGGGGCTGTAAGAAACAAACAGAAAACCAAAACCAGACAGTGAGTGTAGAACAGAGCAAAGGAATTACCATGTATTTCAACTAAAATGAAGAAAGTCAGGTTTCAGATGAGTAAATGCACTTCTGCTGTAAAGACAAACTACTCCTACAATATCTATTATGACCCTGGTACTTTTTTAATAAGCTTTACTCATCAACCACAAAACTCAGTGCTTGATTCCTCAGATAAATATAAAGCACGGACCAGCAACAATTTGTATGATTTAACAAATCCTACTTGAATTTTATTGCCTCATGTGAAAGCACTGCTTACTCTTCCTCTAGCCTGAGTCCCAGAGAGCAGATTCCTCTGTTTGGTTGGGCTTCCGTTAATTACTGAAGACTTAAGAGCCAAATGCTGGAAAGGCTCTGCCAAGTGTTGAAGTAGGAGCTGATGTTCCTTCACCAGGATGGCTAGAGTTAGCCAATGCTGTGTAGGAGATGTGAAAAAAGCTCACGCAATTATCTTCCCCACTTCAGACCCCATAGGATAATTAGGGGCTTGCAGGGAGCTTCCCTTTCCCTGCTAAAAGCAGTAAGGCACACTGCAGTTTGGTGCCTGCTATTCCTTGCCTTAATGTCTTTGCAGAGTTGTAAGGTGATCACACTATGAAGGAGGAATATGTGGAGATTACTTGTAACAACTTCTTCCCTCCACCCAAGGTCTTCTTTGAGACACAGAGCAAAAGGACAAGAGGTAATGGACACAGCCATGGGCTTGCACTTGCTCTGAAGTTTGAAATAAGCCAGGAGGTCCTTCAGACAGAAACCCGTGAATGAGAAGTGACTGGTCCCAACCAGCACTCCATCCCCACTGCAGAGGCAGCACAACTGCTCTGAGCCACGGAGAGCACCCAGCAGAGCCCACCTGGTACAGCGGGTGACACTGGCCAAGGGAACAGTTAAGCTCTGCATTTTGAGCAAGCAACCTGCATATTTAGTGGTCATCCAGACCATTTCTTCCCACTTTGTCTTCTGATGACAGGGTTTTAGAAGCACTTACTCTTCCTCATTACCTATACAATTTTTGGTGCCCAGCTGAAGACTCCTCTAAGGATGCTGGTTTTCTAACAGCACGTACCCAGCACTTTCCGTAAGCAGCATCTTTTTAAAGGTACCTCAAATGAGCAGCTGTCTTTGAAAACCTCTCCTGCGACTGTAAGCTCTTGGAACAAAGATCTTTCTTTGCAGGGGGGTCATTTGCTTCCCAACACAATGGCCCACAGATCTCCTTTTTTCAAAGAGCTGCTCTAGAAAGACAACAATAATTTTCAAAACCAGAGAAGTATTTCTTGGGTTTTTTTTGAGAACCTGTAATTTGTGATCTAACTGGGAAAGGGACAAATTTTTCATTAATTTTAAAACACATGTTAATTCAGTTCAACCTAGTGGTATTACCAATTTGTCACATTTTCATAACTGAGGGATTCTGATACAGAAAACAAACTTCTATTATCTTTGTTGTGTTTCATTCTCCCGGAACTAATATTATACTGTATTTTTAAGGTCAGGACATTTCAAACATTGGATTATTATGAAAAATGCCTATTTCAAACATCCATGTACCAGCTATTCCTTGGAATCTGATGAAAAACTTCATTCAGCTACATTTACTTGTATTTTTTCCTGTGTCAGAAAGGCCACAGGTATCTCACTTCAAGTTACTCCTGTCACTTGAGACATTCTGTACGTTACTGAAGACTTGTTGCATCTTGCTACTTCCCGATCAGAGGCATTAGCAGCTGTGAAGAGGCTTGTACCCTGTCAGAAGGAAATGGCTGGCAGCCCATTCTCACATTTACCCTGTTCTTTATTGTGCATTGAATTATCACCAGTGAGGCATGACAGCACGAGGGGTCTGTGATGAGGCTTATGGAAGTTAATGTAAAAACAAACAATTTACATGAGGAGCTGCTGACTCTGGTCAGTCACAGTGGTGGAAGGATTAGCAGGGGCTGAGAAATGCTGCTGCAGGGCAGCCTTTGCAGGGACGGGAACCATCAGTCCCAGATCAGAGAAGACCAAAGTTGTACCAGAGTTTGGTTTTACTCTATCACAAAAATGTCTCTTCTAAGTGGAGAACAGCATCAATTCTTTTAACCTCTAGGTAAAGGCAGATATTGCTGCACATCCTTGTTACCTAATAGGTCACTGATAAGCAGTCAACAGTGCCAGAGATCCAAGGTTACCTCAGACATTTGCACCCTTGTAGCTGGCTGGAGCCAGCATCGAGGAGGTGGCAAAGCAATGCTCCCCAGGTTGCTTGTCCACCTCCTCTTGTTGGAGCTGCCCTGGCTGCCCCCTGCACAGGTCACAGCCTAGCAGCCTGTGTTAAGCAGTGACACCTCAATCGAGGGACTGATGCAACACCCAGCAGCCAAACCCAGAAAGGATGGTTTTTGATAAGACTGACAATTTTGTTTTGATTCCCCAACCAGTCATGTCTTGGTCTGGCTTCTCTGATTTTCCCCTCACTACTAAGATCTGGGAGTTGATACAGTCTTGAAGTCTTGAAGCTTATTTAATGTTGTTTTACCAAATGCTGTGTCAATATGGTAGAAAAATACAGAGGGGGAAAGGAAGGAAGTCTCTTCTTGCTTTTGATTTTTTAACTTGTTTGCCAAGTAGGAAAACAAGTTTGTTACTTTTGGAGTAGCTTGACAGAAAAGGTGGATCTATAGCACACCTAGAGCAGCAAACACAGTAATTCTAATACCAAGTGTTCAGTATTCATTAATGAATCCATGTAATAATATTATAAAAGATGAAAATTCATGCAATGAAGAATGAATGCTGCTTTCCCTTCACCCCGACTTCTTTAAGGGTATGAGCTAGGACATGTTTGTCGTGAACTATGAAAGTCAACCATGAAATAAGACATTTTTTGTTCAAATGATCAGGATCATGGAAGTATCACTCCAGGAGCAGAGTATTGAAACCAAACCAGAAGGTGACACGTGCATTGCCTGCTCGGGCACAGCACTCTGTGTGATGCTGCCTGACCCAGTGCGAAAGTCCCAGAAAGCCATCACTAGTACATGGGGACATGGGACCTCAGCTGGATCAGACTTGCTCCCTGGATCAACAGCCAATCTCATCCCAAGGAAGGCTTCAGGGTGGCCTTCAACAGGCAGCTTGGACAGGATGCTCAGTGCTTCACGACAGATGCTGAACATTCAACAGGGCTGGGCAAATCCTCACCCCTATATTCTGACTCAAGAGAAAACTCCCTTCTTGCCTGTGAGGCTGGGCCCCATAGCCTGCATCAGGCAACTCTGAGCTGAAACGCTGCTGGGAGAATGGATGCCATGGCAGATGCTCTCAGCACATAAACTTCTGAAAAGCCAATTAGTCAGAGGTTATTGCAGCTGCTCTGTGGAACACGGTTCACACAGAATGGGTTGAAAATGTAAGTTGTCCAAAATGTGTTTCACTACGCTATTCAATGCCCTCAGATAGTCACATTAGCCAAGTTTCTTCATGACTCACACACAGCTCCAGCTTCCCTACTAAAGAAATCTCTCAACGACTTTACCAGCTTAAACAAAACGAGGATGCACGTTGATTCTGTGCACTGATAATTTATGCAGGAATTTTGATTCCTTGCTCCTTCCTTCAAAAATCGAAGTTTATGTTGGACACCTCTCAGAAGGGCTTGAGCTCAGATTCCAGCCTTGTTCTGAAATGTATCTTAAAAGATATTTAGCATCTTCTGGGCTTGAATTTACAGTATTAATCATGAAACCTCATAACAAAATATATGTCCCAAGAAATCATGTCCTTTTTATGCCTGAGCCTAACCAGCCTGTGAAAATTTCCCAAGCTTAGAAGTTTGGATCAAAAATCAGTCAAAATCCTGGGAGAGACTCTTTCTTCTTTCAAAGTGGTTCACTCTGCTCAAGATGCTTCATACCTCCCACCATCTACCTACTGCTGAAAACATAGAAAGAAAAAAGAGAAACACTTTTGCATTCAACAGAGCATGATGACTTCCTTGAACTATCAAGCAGTTAAAATATTTTGAAAAGTACATGCAACCACTTCCTTAGTGTACACAGCTTCTTTCAAAGAATTCTAGTGACCTGCTGCACACTTACCCATCGCTGTGAACAGTGAACTGGCTGGCTACCAGCATCCAGAGACTCGAATCAACACAACCAGAAAGCCTTGAAGGAATGTGATACTGAGGAATCTGACCACCTCAGCTGGTGCTGCCTGAAGCTGAACATGCATATGAGTTGCTGACTTTATGCCCTATCATGCAAATCTCTCTGCCTGCCTGTAATCAGTTCTCAATCTCACAAGTCCTTGTGGGGTGCTCTGCAGGAAGTGAAAAAGGCTGTCACAGATGAATAGTCTTCCACACTCTGTGGCTCTAAATAGCCATTTGCACTGTATCGTGAGCCTTTGCATAACTATTGCTTTTGTCTCAAGAGACTGAGTTTTAATATGAAGTACAAGGAACTGTGCAAACGGAGTGAGCTTAAAAAAAATGTGGCTTCAAGTGGTGTCTTCAGTTTGTGCATAAGATGCTTAACCATACAGTGCTGGTGGCTGCAGTGCCTTGGTGACTGCTCTGATCATCAGCTGGAACTTGTCCTTGTGTTTCTTCTGCAGAGTCTACAGGACAAGTTCAGTCTGTCCTGTTCAGAAGCGTGCAGCAGCATTTGGGAATAAGTTCTATCCATTTTATCATCCTATTATTTGCTTTAGTGTCATCACTGAGATATGCACTATGAAACATCATCAGATGAAACCAAAGATTTCACTAGAAAAATCCAAGCATTATAGCAAAAGGGTTTGGAAACTCTCTAGATCAACAGCTCCCTCACTGCTTATGCAAAGCTTATGCAGGATTAACAGGTGGAACAAACTATCCACTTTTAGATATTCACTGTGAGGTTCCCTGAACTGAAAGTTTCCATTCTGTGAAGTGATTAACCATGTGAAAAGGGAAATTATACCACTAAAAACCACCTAAAAGACTGCAGATATGATCACGCACATTTACCACAAACTAAAACAAAAACGCATCATGAAGCCCACAAAATCAGCCCCTCCCTCTTAATTAATTGAACAAGCAACTTTATCCTTTTGGAGGAATGAATTATCACAAACCCTTTAATTCTATTATTGTGTTGCATCATCACTGTTTTCTCTGGACCTTGCATTGCTCTGAGCATCAAACAGACAGAAAGCAGACAAAGAACATTCAGTACCATTTGGTACCTGCTTTCTCCTTGCAGTTCAGCATGTGCCCCACCACCTCATTTAATGAACAATGTCCAGTCGCCATCTGGAAAATAATTATTGCTATCCTCATGGACACAGTGTCCAACCATTTCACAACAACAACAAAAAAGCCTCCATTTGAAAATATGTGAACCTTATTTTACAGTTCCTAGTTAGGCACAAAGAAGGCTGCACTGGTGCTGCCTGTCTAGCTCCTGGCCCCAGCATGAAACGCTCCAAGATGTCAGGGATATGTGGGGCTCCTGAGTTAGGTGAAAACCCTTCAGAGAAGAGGGAGTTTCAGGAGGCTTCTGAAATACGTACTCTGGGTCTGGAAGCTGCTGCTGCAAGAAGGGGTACAGTCAGGACCATAAAGGTGGCAAAGTCTGGGTTTAACCATCTCTGCAGACTTCTCAATATGCTTTTAGATGATGCCCTCCTAATCTACCTCAAAATCTGATTTTATATGGAAACTGTCCTTTACCGCTTGCCATCTGAAGTAGAAATCTCTGGACCATCAATGTTGCAATCCAGCACTGGGCTGTCTAGGAAAGAAGCAGTCATCATATGATCATCACCAATCTGCTCGTGAGCAGAATGAGGAACTCTTCCTGGACATCCTCAGAAAGGTCTTCAGAAAGATCAACGTGGTGCAAACACCACTAGTGTTCTACAGATCGAATCAAAGGCCCCGGGTCAAACTCTCCGACTCCAGCAGAATGCTGCAGTGAGGGGAGTCCTGTCCAGGTAGATCTCCTCTTCCACCCTGGGACCAGTGCACTGACGAGGCAGGCAGCAGAGTGCTTGCTGCTCTGTGAATCAACCTGGGCAGCTGGAAAATGAACCAGAGATCAAAATGCTTTACCACCTTTGAAGAGCTCCCTAGGTAATTATTAGGATGGTCTCTTGGTGTACACCCACCAGAGACCCTTGATACCAACACTGCTTCCTCTGCAGAAGGACTTGACAAATGAAGGATGGGCTGATTGTATCAAACAGATTCTTAAGTCAGGCATGAAGTCCAAGGCCTCAAATTATGTGGCTGCACTGACCAGAGAGCCAAGCGAAGTCATTATTCATGAAAACATGACAGGTATGAAACAACAAATATCTAGCTAGTGCTCAGAAGGCACGAGATGTTCAGTCTTTCAGATTTTTGGAGTATAATAACTAGTTCAGCACAGGAACTCTCTGATTGGTTGCAAATTCTGCTTTACTCTGGTCTACCCCCTTCCTAGTGTTTAATTTGGAGGCTATCCAAAGCACCTACGTATTATTCTGTCTCTTTTTTGTAGGTGGTTTCAGACCACAGGGGCCATTCAGCACACTGAGGAGCTGATGCTGTATTTGGTTGGTGCTATCCCAAGCAAACCGTTGTGTATCATTCTCCTTTGCCCAAATGAAGTGACACGAACCTGCAATGTTGCAGTTGTGTCCTGTGGGCAGGTTACAGGATCTGCTGAAGTACTCTGCATTGCCCTGGCTGCCTGCAAAAGCAGTTTGCCTTTCTGGGAAAGATGGTGCATTCCCTGTCCTCAACCTCAAATGCAGTCACAAGTGGCCAGGCTGAGCACCTAGTGCTCAGGGCTGGGACATGCTCTCAGGTGCTGCAGTGGTGGCATACCCAGTGTAAATCAAGGATGGGACTGCTGTACTTAGTGGCAGAAGATAATTCAATATCAGGAAGAAACTGACCTTTAAAAGTCAGACAGAAGGGCATTGCCACACTTTAAAGAGGGGTTTGGGGCTAAATGTCATATTGGGAAAAAGACTTTCATTCCTCATTCAGATTCTTTGCTTGCAGAACATACCAACATGGACTGATGGATGCAGGAAAGTGAAAAATGCAGCAGAGCAGCAACTCAATGGTTAAGGTGAAGGCCTTGTCTGCCATATCAAAGACCACTAGACTTCTTTTGGTGTCTAGTTAAATAAAAATATAATTGTTCTGCACAAAGTGGAACAGCATAAAAAAAAAGATTTAGAGTCTATCTCCTTCCCACCTGGAAACTTGTCTTTAAGGTTACAGATGTAAAGAAATGAGCTTTCACAGACTTTGGAGATGATTCCGTTGAACTTCTACAGGTAGCCTGCTTAAATCCAGATGGGAATTCTACACAGAACCACAGACTGACCCCAGATAAATGCAAACCACACATAGGAGTGGGAGAGGAGAATCCAGCCCTTCCTGTGCTGAGCTATGAGAAGTAATTCCCTTTGCAGAGAGCATCAGCTCACTTGGTTCTGAAGGCTGTGTGGTGGCTGCACAGACAAGCTCATCACACCCATCCTAGGCGGCCAGCTAGTCTGCACTGGTTATCCAGGTTTCTGTGACAAGCAGTGGAGAAAGACAGGGCCCTTAGAAGAGTGACCCACCTAATTACATCATATTGGATAAACGAATCTTTGGCAGCTCCTCTCTTCACTGATTATCAAGAAAGCTGAATGATGAGCTCAGAGTAGATATCCAGCAATTAAATGGCAAATAAAAGGAGACAGGAATTGCAACTTTATGATTAATATGATTGTTACAAATTCCTATTAGCATGTGAAATGTAGGTACCACAATGTTCAGGATTAGCATGTTTAATGCTTACATTTCAACTGATATCAAGAATGATATAGATTCCAGTTAGATATACGAGCCCTAAATTCCTTTGAGGACTTGGATATTGGAATTTGACAAGGAAATTACACACTAAATAATCTTCTTAGATATTCATACACACAACTGAGATAATGAGATGCTTCCTGCAAACAATACACAAAGTACTAAAGTTTTTTAGAGGAATTATTTACTCTGCACTATTGGTATCATCTTGTAGATGGATAATTTATTGTGTCCATGCTGCCAAAATGTTTTGAATTGCCACTAATTGGCTTTTCATTTCCATTTGTAATATATAAACAAATGGACATCACAGTCAAGGAATTCACATGGGCAAGTAAAGTAAGAGCAAACAAAAACAATGCTTTGTTTATTATTAAACACCTTAAATATGTTAGCTATGGTAGGCAATTAGGTTGGTAGGAATTTGTAACTGGAGAAGTTCCACCATTTAATCTCAGGCCAAACAGTTTACTGTAATTCATGCACAGACAAACTTCTGTGCTTCAAAAATCAGGAAAAAATATCTTATGGAATGTGGTATTTCTCTTGCAGTGCCAGAAAAGTATGGAACCCAATTATATTTTTGCTTCAAGGAAGGAAGGGAGCAAGAATCTGTATCTACCAGTACAGAACGAAGCACATTTTGGCCAGAAAGAAGATGGACAAGATTTTCTAAAAACCCCAAGTGATTTGCACACCAAAGTCTCATTAGAAGTCAATAAGACTTTGATTTGGAAGTTACTTGTGAAAATTTTCTCTGATTAATCTTACAAGTTTCTTAATAAATTATCCTAAACAAGTGCTGACACATCATTCAAAAGCAGATCTGGGGCTGCAACAAGTTCTGGTAACCCCTCGAGACATTGCTAAAGCCTCACCCACAAGAGATTCAAACCTCCTGGCATGTCCATATGTCTGAAGTCTTCAGTCTGCATCATGCATTTGTCTATTTAGGATAATTAAGGGTATGCATCTGTGAACACGTAAGGCAAGGTAACCGGCGTCTGGTTTAGAGCAGAGCAGATGCTCTGTGACTATCCCTGTGTGTGCCCTCACCCTGTGGTAAGCACAGGCAGCTGGGTGCATGGGCACTGAGGAGCATGCCACACGTGTTCAGCATCCACACTCAGTCTTCCAGTTGCCTCACTCAGACTTGCTCGGGTAGCCACGCTGTCGGGTTTGTTTCACAAGCCCAGCCACTGTCACAGCACAAGAATAAACACAGGCAGAACATCTCTCACTAAGCCATTTTTTACCCTGTTCACTGTCACCTCCAACCCACCCTTCAAGGAATCTGTATTTGGTGCTCATCCCTGCTTAGGCTGTACCAGACTGGGTGCTTCATGTAGAAATGGATGCTGGCACGGGTTAGCTAAGGTTAGCTAGGAGGATCCATACCCTAGGCTCCTGGGGAGACAGAATTTAAACATTGTACTTCTAAAATGCCTAAAGGGAAAATAAAACAAAGCTATGTCATTGCAGAGACTGAAAAACTACACAGCAGCCTTGTCAGAAAGCAGTGTGAGACGTTCAGGAACTGCCACTTAGTTCACCCCACTAATGAAGGGTTATTTTTTTCTGGAAGAGTCCCAGATTTCAGGGTTCTGGAGATTGGTCCTAAAGGGTGTGGGACCCGAAAGAGCTGTAAATGTGTTAAGTATCAACTTGTCAATGATACTGTCATTCAGCTCCTCCTTTCAGCTCAGAGATTATGAAGAGTAATCATCTCACCTTGCTGGGGCATAGCTACCACACTGCTACAGCGCTGGGCTCCCTGGGTTTTCCAACCTTCTCTGGTCAGAGGCTCCTGTGAGATCACTGTACCTGCAGCCCTAAGGAGCATCCTGGAGACTTCCCTGTGATCACCAGAGCACAGCCTGTCTACAAGAACTTTCTTCTTCAACTTCTTGACCTAGATTCTGGATCAGAAATTCAGTTTAATGTCTCAGTAAATTACATCTTTTGATGCAGTTGAAAGGTGTTTCTTCATTGCACATGAATACTGTTCATGGCTATTAGACAAGCCAGGCCACTCCAGTACTGAGCATGTCTAAATCCACTGCTATAAATATACTCTGACCATCAGTCATAAGTTAAGGAAATCATCCATTCCCAATTTTCATCCTGCAGCTACTTAAGGCTTTATGTAGAAAGGAAAAAAAACCCAATCAAACCAACAAAAAAAAAACCAACAAAATTTTTAAAAAGCACTTTTTGCTTCTCATTTGAAGTTTTGATTAATTCAAACATTAAATAGCCTGTGATATCTCTGGTAAAAAGGTTCTTCATCTGATAGATAAAAAAGGGCGATAGTTCTGCCCTTCTCTTCTGACATTTTGGGAATATCTACCTGTTTCTGGAGTACACACATTCTGTGCCCCTTCCAGATGCCTGATGGGAGAGGTTCTGTTCCCCACCAGGCGAACTTTCTCTTTGCACCTTTGTGCAGTGACAAGTGACTCCCCTTCTGTCAGTGACCTGAAGTTGATGGCTCTGCTTCCAGCATGGACACACTACTGTGAGCGTGACTCCATGTGATGAATCACACAACAGTGGAGACAGAGATGGCCCTCCAGTCTTCCTTCAGTTCCTCCTCTGCCAACCCTGCTGCACAGTACAATGAACCTGTGAAAGAAGCCATGAGAAAAACTAGACCAAAGCTATAGACCCGTGTATTTCCCAGATCTGCTCTAGAGCTCTCTTTAGAGAGCTCCTGGCAGGGAGTGGGGAGGAATGGCTGCGGGCAGTGGCAAGAGCCTCTACATCCAGCTCCACAATTGAAGCATTCATAACATAGAGTCATGTCTTCTGTTCCCTCCAATGCTGACTATGGTCTCCCAAAGAACATTGATGTTTAACTCGATTTAGAAAGGTAATAAAGAATGAAGCCAGCAGCCTGTGAATGGATAGACTGCGCCATAGATAACAGGCACAGCTAATTCTGGTTTTAAATGACAATAGGGACAGCAGACCCACTGGCAACAGCCAGAGCATTTTTTCAAATTATGCATTCTCTGACTTTCCTTTTTGCTACTGGAGGGCCCAACTCTGCAAACTATTTTTAGTAGTGTTACTTTGTTAGTGCCCAGCCATGAATCGGGGTCCCACTGTGCTATTCAAACATTTTACTAAAGGCTGGTTGCTACCCAAAGACTTTGAAATCCAACTTACAAAAATCCCATAGGTTTAAATGGCAAAGAGCTACATTAGCACTACTTGCTTTTATTGTCTTTTCATACTTATTTTGCTAAATATTATTTACTTCATTTGCAGCAGAGTAGAATAATGAAAAAAATGTTTCCAAGCAAAAGACTGGAACTACTCTGCAGTACTGCTGGTGAAATAACAAACCATTTCAACGAAATAAACTGTAAGCACTGAACAGCCCAAAATGGCTTCTGCAGAGCCACAGCAGTATTGTACCCAAATATATAATTTAGTTGTTTTTATGTAACCTGGCTATTTTGTAATCACAGAAGTAGGGATTAGACAAATGGGGCATATGCCATTTGTAAAGAAACTACATGGGGAAAAATATGGACTGCAGTTATAGTCCTGATATTTAAATTTAGATTCTCAATAAGCACACTGTCAGCTAAGAGCAAATTACTCAGTTTCATTAATGATACTGATTTGGAGTTAAAGTAGAATATACAGAAATGGAAGTCTATACATGTACATGATATTTTAAAACAAATGTTAATGAATGGTGATTATCTGGCTTTTAGCGAGTGCTGCTCACCCAGGCGTGCCCTACAAACCCCCTGCACAACTGCACACTCGCTTGGCCATGAACAAAGGAGCTCACTGTGTCTATGGCTGGGCAGCCATCACCTCTGGTGTGACAACACGAGGTGTTCTTAACCATGCACAACACTCTAAAAACACTCTTTGCACAACAAATGCAACGTACAGACAGGGTCTGTCTAGAATGTAGACGGGCTATGTGTCCACAATAACTCTAGACAAAACATCATGAGAAACATATGTATAGCTTACAGAATCTATCAATCATGACTTATATGTATAAAATAATCACGTGATTATGACTAAATATCTACATTCTGCAGATCCAGCAACTCATCCATACCACCATGCTGAGATATCATTTGCAACGACCTTTAAAGAAAATGACCTCTATTCCCAGAGAGCAGACTGCCTGCAGGACAAGTGTCTGGGATATCAGCTCATGATTGAGTGGCTAATATCTTACACAACTCCAGTTCACCTGATGTGACATGAAAAGCAGTTCTGAGACCATGTTTTTTGTCCTGTGTTTCAAGATTCTGCTTCCAAAACCTTTGTAACAGCCACTAAGATGTTTCTGGAAAGCCTGATATCTTCTCCATCAAAACCAAGGTAGAGACGTTGCCTTCTGTACTTGTGACAGACTTAATTTGACCTCTCAAAATGGTCTTTAAAATCTATGGCAGGATCTGAATCTGTGCTGAAACCACACTGAGTTGTCTACTAAAACCAGGGCAAAAGTACCACTGAAGGTGACAGTGACTAGTTGTTTAAAATATCCATTTCCCCCACACAACGTTAGCTACTTACATTATATAACACATTCAACTCAGTCTACCTACCACACTTGGTATTTTTGGGCTGCTGTACCAGCAAAGGTCTTGCAAATGGAAGTGTGGCCCAGATTCACCCAACTATTTTTAGACCCCTACTGCTGTTACCTGTATTCCGTCCACAAGCTGTCTAGGCTGGCAGTGCACAGACAGTCACCTGCCTCCTGTCCCCAGCCCCAAACCTGGCTGCTCTCAGAGATCCCTGCTGCTCACTACAGTGGGAACACAGAGAAACCTGGGAGGTACCTGCAGATAGATTGGATCTCAAAATTTGATTAACACAGAAAAGCAAGGTTTTCTTTGATAGTTCAGTTGGAAGGGACCTACAATGACCCTGCAGTCCAACTGCCTGACCTGTCCAACTGGTAACTGCAATTAACAAGTAAGAAAATGAACCATGAGCTGTGCTGCATCTACAGAGCTAAGAGCAACAAAAAAAAAAGCAACAAAACTATTCTCATTAACCAAGGCTGAATGCAGGGATCTGAATACACACAGGGAACAGATTTTTTGAGTAAGGCGGTGCCATTTTTACATACTGATGAGTAATAACACACTAAAAATGTTTTATAGGATTTAATTGTGAGAGACAGAATTAGTTTAGAAACTTTGCCTTTTGAAGACCATGGCAACCACTAGAAAGGTGAAAAACAGTCTCCCTGGATCATTTCTATGGAGGTTTCTGATAGTAGCTTGGCTGGTGCTCACTTCTCTGCATGGCAGCAGAATTACTGACTTTGCTGGGAACAGCCAAGACTCCTTGCTAAATGCCAAATTATGATCAATCACTGTTAATTCTAGTGCTGGTTATAAATGGCATTAAAATCTTCAGTTGAGATTTGAAGGACCACACAAAGGATTTGGAGGACTGGAATAGAAGTTGTGCTCTGCTGACCAGTTTCCCATACAGATGCCTTGATTCTTGGACCTCTCCTTTCTCTAAATAAAAACCTGTGAAGGTCTGATACCAACTACCTGCCAGCTCTTCAATGGCCTTCCATGGCTGCACAGCAAATCACCTCAGTCCATTCTGACTGGCATTAATGGAGCTCTCATCACCCAGAAGCACATCCATACAAAAGGGATAATACCTCCCAATCCTTTCTGTCTTTGGGACTTTATGGTCTTGCCTCCCTACCCTATAACAGTTGCTTAGGATAAGAAAGGCCCAACACTTGTGCACAGAAGTGTGTGTGCATAGACATACACTAAAATGAGGAATGAGCAACATTTCTCCAGCACCTCTTGGGAGACCTAAAAGCATCACCTGTAGCCCTGCTGCACCAGGGGTTAGCCAGGGGCTTGTTTCTAGTGTCATCAGGTGCCTTTTCCCCATGTTACACTTCTGGAACAGTCTGCAAACCTCCAGCCCTTAAATACTGAATCTGCAATCCCATGACATAAAACAGCAAGGCTCTCACTCTCATAGAAACATCAAATTAAATGTCAGGGTAGGACATCTAAATTGGGGAAGATCTCAATTCTACCTCTGTATGAAATGTTTGGTTTTGAGGTTTATTCCCCAAAACAAAGGCCTTTTTAATGCTGATCATTTGGCCCAGTTTGAGTCACTGATGGTCAAGATGAAAAGGTGAGAACCAGGACAAAAACAACTCATCCCTTGTGAGGATGACATCTAGGCCTAGGGACTGAATGTTGTCAGTTGTATAGACAGTTAAAACTGGGGATGAACTGGGAAAACACCTCTTATCAATACCTATCTCTCTGTCTTAGTGCATGTGTATCAGAGTTTAGTCTTGTCTCTCTGTGTTGGCACTGATCTCTGCATACACCCACACTGGCAGCAGCTCCAAACAAAAATATTTTTCAATATTCCAGTTCATCCTTTGTGTGTCCCAGTGCATGCCAGACTTATCCCTAAAAGTCTGCATTTAAATGTTTCTGGTTTGTCTCTCTTTATTCTGAGTAACACTTATGGGAAATTTGCTCTTTGATTTCCAGGGAAGACCAAAATGGATCCACACTGATACTTAACCAGGGATGATTTATTTTAAAACATAATCTCCATAACTACTCCACACAAGCCAAATGCTTTAAAAAAATACTTCGGTTATTACTAGTGCACCTGAAGCCTACTGCCAATTTTTGTGGGTTTTCTGACATGTCTTTTTCTCTTTAAATACTCCTGGCTCAAAATAAAACAAAAAAACATCATAGGCACCCACAAACTAGTAGGGGAAAATCACTTCTGATTTGCAGAGATGCTCAAATGAGGCAGCTTCCTTTAGTTATACAAGAAATGAAGAAACAAAAATAAAATCCTGGAGAACTATAAAGAACAAGCACAGATGTATATAGATTTAAAAAGGAACAATGGAGTTCCATCATGTAAGTTACAACCTGAACACAAGCAAGCAGACAAATTAAGTAGATGTATGCTCTGTTTATATATTAATGTTAGTATTAGGCCTCTAAAAAATAACTTCATATTATGCACCCCTTAAGCAACTATAAATTTGGTTGGCACCTGCATGCCAATAGAAGGACTGAAGCAGCCAGTGATATGAATTGTTGATAAACTATTTAAAACAATTACATCTTTATGCTAGCTGAAATTCTTTACTGGGCATAATCAGCTTTCAGCTCTAAAATCCAAGTCACCAGGATACACACATAACTTACATTACACTGTAAGACTGTGGCTGTGAAAGAATATTGAGGAACTCTTGCCAAAATAATACTAAATAATAACTTTCTAGTTAAGATTAAAATTATGGCTAAGAGAATAGAGGCTTGCTAATTCACTTTAATGATTGGAGAGCCACTGCAAATTACTGAATTTTGCAACTAAGTGAGAAACACATTAAAAAAGCAAGTGTAATTTATCACAAAATGCATTTTGCTCATTTATTTTGACAACTGTTATTTAAATTATTTATGTCCCTTCATCATGTACTAGTAAATGTAGCACTGTAGCATGTTTTGTAAAAATAGTCATCAGCGAGATTAGAGCAACATAACATCTGCTATTACCCTTTGCTTGGAGGTGAGTAGAAATCAGCATTTTGTGCCTTGCCAATGCAAAAAAGGGTTTCAGAGAAGGGCAGTGTTGGTGGTTTTTGGTTTTTTTTTTATTTATTTAAACAGTGTTGAACCTACAGCAGACCCCAACTGTTTTAAACATCTATACTGAACCTTGAGTGAAAGGAGCTGAGTGTTGTTACATTGAAGTGGGGCCACTTAAATAAGTACCTTGTTTAAAGGCTTAAATTGTGGTATCAGGATTCAACCTCCCTGGAAATCTCCCATCAATGCCCATGAACAAGGTTGGGAACCTGAGCTCCAAGTCAGTAGGAGCTTTGCTTGAACAGGCTGATGAACATTACTGAGCACCTACTGCTTTGCATCGGTGATCCTTAAAGGAATAGAAATTTTGCCTTCTCCTTGCTCCTATTTCAGATCTGTCTGGAGGAACAAAGGAGGAAGCCAAACCTTCCCCTCCCAAGCTGTGCTTTGACTTTGCAAACTTGGATCGCGGGCATGAATGGAGGTGAATAAGTGCAGTGAGAAAGGAGAAAAGTTAGATTTGGCTCTAGTCTTTCCTGGAATCAAGTTATGTCAAGACTATGAAACACTCAGGGTGTTGGCTAGAGTTGCATCACAGTCAACCTACGCTGATGAACACCATGTACTCAGGAAGCGAGGCAGCTGGGCATCCCATGAGGATTAGCACAGCAGGCTTGCCAGTGCATGTGCTTCCACCCCTTCTATCGACTATTGCAACTCTGAAGGAGGTAAAAAAAACCAACAGCACCCCACCTCCCTGGTAAAAGATTAGCTATTGTGAAAGATGTGGGACTTACAGCCTGAATGGGGGATGCGAGGGGCTTTGGCATCGGTAGCTGAGCAAGGTACCTTACAGATCTCTGGAAGGGAGCTGGGGCACTCCTTGACACCTCTTTCCACATTACATATGGAAACTGGACCAACCAGAGTCTGACCTTACAACTGCATTTGCCCCACCTAATTTATATCTTAATTAATGATGATTATCAATTACCCATAATTACTTTAGATCCCCAAACTAATGATGGTGTTTCTGGATTAGAAGTGTGGTTATGCTTGGTATTGGTGCCTCAGCAGATGCCATGTATCCAGGCCCTACAGTATTTCTGTCACACACTCATGACCGAAGGTACTGAATATCCTTTTGGCGCACTGCTGAAAAAAGGGCCTTGAAAATGCTTATTGGGAAATCAAAGTTATTCTTTCATGAATCAACTAATTAGCAGGTGAGCTTTAAAACATGTTTGGAGATTTAAAATCCCCCCCCCAGCCCACGGGTGTATGGCTCTGTGCCTTGGCAGCTGCAGGGGGAAAGATCCGACCTCTCCACGGGACAAAGGGAAATTTTGGGCTCCAGGAAAACAACAAGCATTACACTTAATTCAAGGGGTATTTTTTAAAAAAGCAGAGTCATTAAACTGTAATTTGGAGGAAGAGGGGGAGAGGAAAAATGGGAAAAAGATGTACTGATAATCGCACCAGTGATGTGCATTAGCTTCCTGTCGGCTGACTCACCCCTCACCGTTTAAACGTCTTTCCTTTGACTTTTTCCTCGTTGCCTTTTTTTTTTTTTTTAATGCCACAAACTTTTATCTACTTAATAAGTAGATGCAGGAAAAGACACTCAGGCCTTCATCCTGCTATTTTTTTTTTCTTCTCAAGAAGGTCTTCTGCCTTCTTGGATCTATGGAAAATTAACCAGAGCTTCCTCTCAGACGTAGCCTGTCTGAAGGGCACCCGCAGGCAGACAAAGCAAGTCTGTACCATGCCCTGCGAGTGTTACAGCTCGTCCAGCACAATTTTTTTGTCTGGAAAGAAGCTTTCAGATAAACGACTTTCCAAGCAGGAGAGTTAAATTTAACAGCACGGCATCCCCAGAGCCCGAGGATGGCTGCAGGAAAGCCTGTGCTACAAGCCCGTTGGATTTCCACATCAAATCAAGAGCAGCCTCCTGAATGTGCTGCTCAGACTGACATTTCTGTGCCATTTACAGCAAAACCCACGATGGTTAATCCTTCCCCTGCCTCGTCCACCACTCTCTTCATATGTGCAAATGAATGCAACTCAGCCACTGTGTTTTAGCTAAATTGTCTCATGGATGGGGTGAGACAGATGTGGGTGTTTTGAAGGTGGTTACTTCCCTAGGTGGGACTCCTGTAGGAGCAGGAGGACCTGCACAGGCAAAGTTTTCTCAGAACAGGGCTGCAGGCAGGGCTGTTACTAGAGGGATTGTTTGGACCACATGATGAGATTAGTTTTAGGTCATGGGCTGATATTTACCTCCAGATTTAGCTTGAAACTCCAAACCAGAAGCAGTTTTTCAGCCTGTGTTTGTTGTAGCCCTCTCAGAAACATTCATCCTCTAGAGATGTTGGTCCTATAGGACGCCTGGAAGCCTGCTGACCACAGTCAGGCTTGTCTAGTTACCTCTCACCAGATCCCAAGGCTGCAGACACTTCCCAAATCCCTGCTCTGAACCATAAAGCCACCACATGGACATTTCTGTCTGTGTGTGTAGGGGGCATTGCTTTTTTAACTCCTGGATGGATCTCATGATCAGAGTAAGATCACAGTGCAGTGTCTCTAAAACAGCCCAGAGAAAAAAGAAAAATGCTGTCAACTACCATTAGCTAAACTGGTATCATAGTGGTAGTTTTGTGCGCAACATAACACAGCAAAATATTAAACACACTTTAACTATGAATAAATAAACTCAATGAAGCAAATCTTCTTAAGGTCTGCAAAACTCTATCTTAAAATTTTAGGTGCAGTTCTCTAGTTAAATTACAAAGCACTAAACCTAAAATTAACTTGCTCTGGGCGATCTTAAAATAGTAGATTGCTAGATCTAAGCTTAGGGTGTTCTCAGTTAACTGCTTCTGAAGAAATATAAAAGTGGTTTATTACATCTATAATTACAGCAAAACTTTGCCCTGTACTTTCCTCTCCTGGCTGGAGGAGATGAGTTTGGATGTAGCATGTGAAACCCAGCACTGAATATCAACAGGACAGGAATCCTCAGTGTGTCTGAGCTATCACAGCTCTTGAGACAAAGCTGATACAGCCTTACACAGGATTGTGCAGGTTTGTCTCTTCTGTAAGACCACTTACAGCTCTGTGCAAACACACACACTTTGCATAGATAAATATGATTATAAGTACACACACAATTACATATATAAATAATCCCACAGAAAAATAACTTTCAGGGAACATTTGAAGATAGATGCTCATACATACATACACAATTACTTTTCAAAGTAATTTCCTTTTTCCATAGTTCTATCCTCATTTTGTCTATCAGTAGTTCTATTTTTGTATAAAACTTGAGACCCAGATCAAATACTACCAGAGATCACAGAATATTGACAACATTGTCAGTCTTGGCAGAAGACAAGAGTCAGACTCCCCTCCACAAAATCATAAGGCTGGGTGAGAAATCGATATGAGAGATTGATCTGCTTTCTGATTTTTCAGTTGTTAGAGTCGCATTACCAAGCTGTTCTCTCTGGACCATGAAGGGCCAGAAACTTCTTTTTTATTGCTTAATGAAAGCTGAACACTCATAATTTCATAGGACTTCAGTAGCAGCAGCTTGTAGAGAAATACCAAATATTGTTACAGTTGTGATAAACCATATGATTGGCCACACTTTGAAGATGCTGCAGGTTGAAATGCTGCCTTTGTCATGCAGACTTCTAAGCGAGTCATGGGGTATAAAAAAAATGCTTAGGAAATATATATATTTTTAATAAGAGAAAAGAAAGAATATTGCTATTCTATAAAGAACTCCTATACAGTGCGAACATTCTGTAAACTTTTCTGCAGAGATGGCAGCAATCACAGTTTATTTTTAAATTCACCTGCTTTTAACCCAGTACATGTAAAAAAATTTTCAGGTAGAAGACTTCTCTTGGAGAAATGAATGCATCTGATATCCCATAGAATCAGATGTAGTTCCTGGTTCTTGATTACGTTTGCTATTGTATTACAACAATTTATGATTAAGTCAGTAAACTTAACAATATCTAAACTGATGTTGTGATTAGAGAGCATAAAATATGTGGAGTGTTGTGGCATTACTTTCAAAAGCACTTGGCTTGATTTTTCTTTCAGTGTTTTATATGAAAATGACTGATTCAGAGAAGTATCACAGCAATACTGGGTATTTAGGTCTAAAAAAATTCAAACCCTCCTACATTTCTGTTTGCCCTCTAGTGCTTTTTCTACCGTTTTCCAGCCAATTGCTTTTCTTGAACTTTTTCAAATTTCCTCGTAAACTGACAGTTTGTACAAAAGATTGGCAATATGAGAATAGAAAAAGCCACTCCCACAATTATGCAACACAAGATTTACTAAAAATGTCAATACTTTCCAAAGATTAACAAATACTTCTGTTAACAGCAGTGATTTCTATGGTCAATAGTGATGACTGGCCAGTTCTGGAAAAGTACCATGTTTCCCTTACAGACCAACTTAATACAGAAGGCACGTCTTGAAATATTAAAAAGGAAGAAAAACAATAACAACTGAGACATGTAAAGACTCCCCTTCCAAATTCTCATCTAGCAAATGAGTCATATGTTCATTTAGAGCTAAGCTTGGATTAAATTGCTAGCAGTGAATCTGAAAGCAGAAAAATAAAAACAGAACTACTGTCCAAAGATTAACTTCCCATGTTAGAGAAGAACCAAAAGGATTTCACTATGTATCTCCTAATGTTTGTTCTGGTAAGCAAAGTGAATTAAGAAAACTATTAACTTTTAGAAAACATGAAAAATCTAATTATTAAAAATTATTTGCTGAAATGTATTTTATGGTGATGCAAAGGCCTTGTGTTCCCTGCAATGCACCAGCTGCTTTTCATTATTTTATGTGCAAAAAAATGCATTGAATTGCCTGTTCTACAAGCTGCAATTTCAGGGAAAGTAAAAGACTGAAAAGAATTCAATGCAGAAATTCAGACCCATTCAGTTCACTTGCAGCCTGTGCCAGGTCTGGCCAGAAAGGTCCAGTGGTGTCTGAATCATACTGATCTCAACCTAAGATAATCTAAACGATCCCCTCTTTTCACTGGGAGGAAATGAAGTTCAACAGTACTGCTAAAAACAGCAGAACTGAAAAACTTACAGAAAATACATGGTTGCTTTTTGCCTAAGGATTGTATAACTCATTTAATCAAAACCTCGCAGGATAAGAAGAGCTTGATCTAAATATGAGGTTGTACACTGACACAATAATATGCTTTTTATAGTATCAAGATATTTTCCCTTTCCTCATTATCCTCCGCCAAAATTACATAGAGCAGCGTTTCAGAGGCACTGCAGGTGAGGTGATAACCTGTTTGTTGAACCTACTTTCACAAACTGCTCCCAGGGTTTCTTGTTTTCACCAGATGGTGTTGGGGTGGGATCACTGGTGAGCACCAAACATGCCTGTTTCTGTGCTGATTCTTTCTGAAAGATTTGCTGACAGCAACATGTGAAAAGCAGAGCTGTGAAGTCGTGCCTCCTGTGCGTGAACTTGGTTCTTCACAGCGTCAGTCAACTGTCTGGAAGAGATGGCCACCCCCGTATGCTCCACGTCTCCTTCCCTGAGCCCCTTCCAAACAGTTACAAACAACTCCTGACTCCAGCCAACATTTTTTTGAATATACGTTATCATGCCAAGTAATCTTGATTCTTCGGGCTTTGTATTGCACTTCAAAACAATACAGAGAAACACTGGTCTGAGGACAGTCAACAGCACCACGTTTTTCATTTGCAGTCGTCTCGTAACATAAAGATTTACCATGGGTTTTGTTTAAAGGAGACCCGACAGAAAACATAACTGGCTTGTCAACATTCCGATGGACTTGGTGTGTAATTTTGGGGGGAATTTGTAGATAGAAGGTGACATAAGAAAGAAATCTGATTTCAACTGCAATTACTGGGGCCAGGCAAAAGTAAACACTTAGATTCATCATGCTGCTCCATCATCCTAGGCTAACCTTGAGCTAGGATGAAGGCATACTGGGACTGACAGTGATTTTGAGCCATTTTACCATGAGAGCTTCCTTCAGTAACAAGCACTGCCTCACTACACGTTTGGATAGCAAACTATTGAGCGCGTTTGGACATTCTGCAAAAGGGACCTCATTCAGCCCTGCCAAACAGTTTTCTTCGACAGCAGATATTCCCAGAAAACCATCTGGCCCTACTATTACCTAACATCAATATTTAAATCTTTAATAGCATATAATGTCTATGTATCTCAATATCTTTAACATTAATGATCTTACATCTTGAGCAGATATTTATAATCTCTTTGATTCCTTTTATCTTTTTTTTTTTTTAGTCTTCTTCTCTACATTGCGATTTGGTTTCTCCATTTTCAAGTTTCAGTTACGCCGAAAACACACAAAGGAAAACTTGCCTGCACTTGCTTGATACTATTTTGTAGCTAAGGTTGTGAACAATGAGAGGCCTTTCATTGTATGTACAACACCTTCACTTGGGCTGAACACGTCAGTCTGCCTTTGAGCGCTGGCTGAGAATGCCAGGAAACCTGGGTCGTTGAGAATGCAGTTTTTGGAAAAGCTGCACTGCATTTGGGCTGATCTGACTATGAAGGAGGATCAGCCAAGAGAGTACTCTTTAAGCTTTTTGAAGAAAAAACTTGCAGAAAGAGGAGGCAAAAAGTAGGTACCCAACCACGTTATTTTTACATCTAGAAATGACCCTACATTAACAAGGATAGATCACTCCCACATTACACCTCATGAAATGGCACCCACAGACTTCCAGCACTTCCAGGCTTAAGCTTCTTAATCAGAAACTTGCATCTGATTGTGGGAGCCAAACATCAGCAGTTCAGAAAACTAGTTCCTAGCCTGCCAGTCTAGCGAATGACAAGGTTTAATCATACCGTGGGAAATAAGTGGATATTTTAATTTTACTTAACATTCAATCTTCTCTGTCCACTTCTCCTTAGGAAACAAACATAAGCCCCAGTGAGTCTCACAACCTCTTTCAATGTTGTTTTTCTCATGAACTTGATCAAAAGGAAGCACAAAGTCCTGCCTCCAGGAAGAAATAACCCCAGTATCCTGGTTTGAGTGAAACCAGCAAATTCTGTTCAGTGATTTTACTTTTCAGCTCAGGTTTTCTAACTGGCTGCGCTTTCTGAAGTTAGCAGCATGT